>JAXQQM020070176.1:0-115521 GCA_034641835.2 Pinus albicaulis
AAAGGAAACGCCGTAAGGTTGTGGTATAGGAAAGAAAAACATATAAGAAAGAAGAGGTAGTAGGAACTTTCAACGACCAATATTCCACTTTTTTGGAACTTTTCACCTTAGTTAGAATAACAAACATCATGAAGACCCAAAAGTAACAAGAAAAAATCAGCTCATAATCAAGGAATCTAGCGACTTCTTTAAAGATCATAATTCAAGACTTTAGTGCCTTTTAAAGATCATTTATTTTCCCATCAAATAAAAAGCAACAATCAAATTTTGTAGTGACAAGAATGGGAACAAATTTTAAATGTAATAACTCCCTTCCCTAGTGATAGTACATTTTTGTTTTGAAATGAAATTACTTTCCCGATCTTTTAAATAATAGATTCCTCCCCAAGTGACCCTTTAGAGATACCTTTTTTTTCAACTGATTGCAATAGGTAAGTGTCTTTTGTCTATTATTTTCCGAGTTGTTCAATTTAAGGGCAGAGGTAAAGAGACTACTAGACAAAAAAGAACAGAGTGACTGAATGTCAAATGAAAATAACATTGAGGAATCTTTTCTGATTTTCTCCTGTGGGCCTTCTTCAATTGATGAGGTAGTAGGAACTTTATCCTCCAGAATAAGCGGTGGAGAATTATGTTGAGTGAATTACTACTCGGGTTATAATTTTAGCTTTCTCTTGTTTATGAATAAATTCTCTAGATCACTATTGTCTATCTCTTTTTGAGAACTTGCTTGAAACAGTGAAGAAGGTCACATAACACTTCCTCCAATTGTGCATCAAATTGCCATTCTATCCTTGCAATGCGAAGAAATTTTCTATTTGCATATTCTTCAAAATTTAAATTTGAAAGTAGACAAACTTTTTAATTTGGGCTCCTATTGGAGCAAGGAACAATAAATTTGAAGACGGGGGGAGGATTTAGGCCCCAATCGTATGATAACATGAGTAGTAAATGACAAGGAGTCATAAGACCAATATGATTCAACCATAGGGTTCTAAATCCAAGGAAATTTAATGATAGTGGCCAAGTGGAATTCCACCTTGTGTGGATGAAGGACATTGGAGGACATATGTGCTCCGGGCTAATAGAAGATTTGTGGCACTGCATGTAAGAGATTGCTTACACCTAGCGATCTCACTCTAGAATGTGACAATTTTTAAATGTGAAACACACCATTTGCATAGGCCCGAGGGTCACTTTGATGAGTAGAAAGGTTGATAGAATTTATACCTTCATGCGAATTCTCTGCTAAGGTGGTGGACCAGAAGCTAGAGTGGATGCATGCTCAAATGGAGAGGAGGTTAATTGACATGGTGTCTGAAAATTTTCCACTAAAGATGAGGGTCTGCGACACTAGGGAGGGCACCAAAGAAGATGAGGCTAAGGGCTTCTCGATTTTTATTCTGAACCCCTACGAAGTTGCAATGGAAAAGCACTTGAAGAAGACGGACCAAGCCATGGAAAGTAGACTACTGATAATGATAATGTGGAACTAGGCCCTTCTGCAATAAATTAATAAAATTTAATATATGTGTTACAAATATAAAATGTTTTTGGGTAATTTTGTAAAATTTACAAGTATCTTTTTAGTGCAATTAATAATAAATAAAACCTAAAATAATAAGAAAACAATATTGTAGTTATACTGGAATTTTGAGACAACCCATGTAACAATGGAATGATACCAGCCATGAAAACCAACTCTTATAAATAAAATAAATATCAATCCTATTGAAAAAAAAAACACTTTAATTATATTAAGCAATACCCACTCCGGTCATCGGTCACCCCTTAATACACATGGAATTTTATAAAAAAAAGGGCCCATTAATGCTGCATTTTGAAATAACCATTAACTACCATCGTTTCACCTTCTCTTTCACGTAGACCATCAACTACCATCCTTTCACCTTCTCCTTCCATGCTGCCTGTGAAAAGACACGTGTTTTGCGTCTCCATCCCAAGTCACAAAATCATACACTCTTTTAGATCTTGTTTGTCAACGTTCGGCCTGAAACGTGCTCATGCTGTTTCGCCTCAAACGCTGCCACTACCAGATATCTGCATTTTCTTTGATTGGTTGTTCAATTTCAGTTTTCATGCATGCATTCCGCCAACTTTATATCTGCATATATTCTCTCTTCCTCGCAAAAAAGAGACATGTACCCAATTCCTCTCATCAAAATCCCATTTTCCAACTTTTCTGCATTACATTACAGAGCCAATCCATTGTGCCAACAATGAGCAAATCTTTGAAAAAGCGCTATCAGGGTAATTCTACGGGGAGGAAAAGGAAGGGAAAGCATCGATCATCGGCGGCCAAAAGAAGAAAGGCAGAGGAAGAGGAAAACACTCATCGTGTCACAGTCGTAGCAGAGAATAACATTATTGCAGCAGAGGAGGATGACGAAGAGGTGAGAGTAATTGATTTTGAAGAATTCACTCAATCAGTGAATCGAAACAGAATGGAAAAATTGTTGCAATGTCATGCAGAAAAACCAGAGTTTCCCAGACCATCGGCAGCAATTCAGAGACCGCCATCTGCCCTTGGAGAGAAATGGCAAGAGCGTCGACCTCTGGAATTTGAGATATTTTCTCGGCGTTTGGATCGGTTGCGGGCATAGTTTAACTTGTGCTTGGACACAGTATCCCTTCACTTGAATAGGTAAATCATTCTGTACGCAAATGGTGGTGCAGCGCGAAGTGGCTATAGGTAGTATTAAAGTAAATTCTTCTAAGAAACACTCCTCATAGTAAAGCAAAGCTAGGTTGAAATACTGTTATAAGTTCCATCTCTATTTCAAGTAGATATATGTTTTGCAGGATAGTATCAGTTTGATTTCAATGCATGTATGTCGCTATTGGAGAAGGTATATACATATATTCTTTTTACAGAGATGATGGTATATAGTATATACATATATGTGCATGCATATGTGTAGGAATTTGAAATTTTTCAGTTTAGGTTTAGTTTCACCTTGATATTTTTGTAATTTTTATTATGTGTTTCCATTTTTTCCCATTTTTGGTTTGAGGATCTATATATATATCTTCTATGTGATATTTTGTTAATAACGTGTTATAATTGTTTTGGTTTCAATGCATTCGAATTTGGTTAAGGATGTGTATATACATTTATTTTATTTTAATGTAACATAGTATTGTTTGGTTTCAATGCTTCTGATTTCTGAAAGCGGATCATAGAATAACCAACAACGATAGGAGAAAGTGCACTTTGATTTGATTAGCACAGACGGAATGGAAAATATCAGAATAAGATGCAGTAAAGATACCTACAACTTATAAATTCTCGATATTCGACCTTGAACGCGAAGGCATATTTATGCCAAAGAGTTGCACCAGAGGGTGATAGACATTTCCAAATGTTAAGTGCGACTTCCAATCATATATATATGATATATTTTTATTAAGGGTTAATCTAACATTAGTGCAATTCGTTTTTAAATGTTAAAGTCATTAGAAAAGGAATACATAATCCTAGACTTCAACTCCTTAATCAGTCCCAAAACATTGCAACGCCTGTCAGTTTCTCGTTTATAATTTTTAAAGCTATTTGTTTATAATTTTTGTTTGTGCGTTTTTAGAATATTTTTATGCAACGACTCCAGCATTGTAGATATTATGTTTACTGTGGAAGAGCAAGAGGTAGTCATGGTGTTGTAGCTACTGTGTTTACAGAGTTTTATTTCAACCCAAAAAAACATGTTTATGTTATTATTAAATTAAACGATAAAAAAAATCCCTTTTTAAAAAGGGAAATAGATAAATAAAGAAATCTTTCGATTTTCGGTTTGTTGTTCTCCAGATTTATGTTATGGAGTTTCTTCTTGACAATGAAACAAGGTATTGCAAATCTATTATTCAACTTTAAAATTATCATTCAGGTGATAATCTGTAATCTGCAGGTATGCCGTTGGAAACGCAGCAACTTGTTTTATATATGAAGGACATATATAATAATATATGAAATAAAACTATTTATTTTAAAATTTTATAATAAAAATTATATTATTTCCAAAAATAAATTAATAATTAATAAATGATATTGGTTTATAAATATTAAACTAGTTTCAATTATAAATTTCCACAAATCAAACCAAACTTTTTATATATCCATCATATGTCATATGTTGCGTGTACAATGTTGCTAATATACTTCAACACAAATTAAAGAGTTGCACCAGAGGCTGGAGCTCTGTTACTATCCAAGAGACATGAGAGTATTGGTTTTATGTGAATGATAAATAAATCACATATTCAATGACAAATAAGACGATCTACAGTAATGTCACCATTTGAACATCATCGCAGTCGCCAGTTGCATACCTATTTGCAGCGCTGTCAACCTTGGTACTCTTCCCAAGCCGAGATGCAGGGACAGTCAGTCCCTTCTCCAGCAATCTATATTTGAATGTCGTTCAAACTTACACCGCTAGCTCTTTAAGCTATCACTCACAACATATCCCTAGTTTTTATTACATGCAGGCGACTGTACGAGAAGCTGCATCAAAGCCTCTAGAGCCGGAAGATTCAGTCCCTTTTTCCAGCAGTCTAGACAGGCGTATTCAGGACGAGATGGCTAAGGCGGAGGAGTTGCATACCTATTTGCAGCACTGTCAACCTTGGCACTCTTCCCAAGCCGAGATGCAGGGACAGTCAGTCCCTTCTCCAGCAATCTAGATTTGAATGTCGTTCGAACTTACACCGCTAGCTCTTTAAGCTATCACCCACAACATATCCCTAGTTTTTATTACATGCAGGCGACTGTACGAGAAGCTGCATCGAAGCCTCTGGAGCCGGAAGATTCAGTCCCTTTTTCCAGCAGTCCAGCCAGGCGTATTCAGGACGAGATGGCTAAGGCGGAGAGATCCTTCGGAGAAAGAAGAGTGCTCGAGGTGAGATCGAGTGGATGATAGAGGAGGTAGCCCTGGCAACCGTCGCAATTGTTACGGTTATATTCAAAATCAACGATTAATAATGTTTCAATCGTCTAACAAAAGATCTAATGGCACATATTATGACAGAAAGGCAGCTAGCAAAGTTGTTTTCAAATAAATACGCCTTACGGCGTAATAATTACAACACCATAAAAAAATCATTTACTTAGCACAACCCAATTTTACCAGTATACCTCTAAGTATAAATTTAGTATTATAATTGGTGATATTCAAAGGTTAAGATTATAGATAGTTTCTGTTTTGGGTTTAAATCATCTTTCAAAGTATTTTTCCCAAACATTAATTACCATTTAGTATTGCCAATTGTGACACATTTCTTGAATACACATATATATATTTAACACGTATTCTTACTATTGTCGTAACCACCACCCAGGTGTACACAGCTGGTCTATCCTTCACCACGTAAGTAATATGGACATACAAACTTTTCCACTGCACATTTCACAAGGTGGCATTACCACATGTGTTAAACATATTTATTGAGATTTATTAACCATTACATAGGAAATGGAGATATCACATGGCACGGTATTGTGCGTTGACTTTGGTTTACTTGGCATTTACTTCCTCCAAACTCTTTTGAACCTCTTCGGGGTAACACGTATCTAACTAATGTGATGACACCTGGCACTTCTCTCCATCATGGATTTGGCCTCGATGATAGCAGGTTACCCTGCTAATACCCACACTCACCTTCCCTGTGCATATTAAAATGCATCAATCATTTTCAAGCTGCAAAATTTCCAGATTTAATCTACCCCAAATTGCGGAAGCTCAATACATATAAAAATGCATTCTTATTTCTAGATCAAATCATTCATAAGCTATAAAGTATTAGTGCGGAAGCTTCTCTCATAAATCTCCATCATGAAGATTTCTTCAGATTAAATATATGGTTATAAAATCATGGTCGAAATCCATTTTATCAAGGGATTCCTCCTTTCGCTTATTTCCAAGCGAGCCTTTTCATACCATACTCGGTCTTAATCAATAAACCTTTCTTATGACGAATTAATATTCGAACTTTGCATTCTAACCCAAAATAATAATGGTCCATAGCTTTTGAAATCTCACATTTACAATGTGAGATATATGCTCGCAAACCTGGATATTAACAAGCATTAATATATATATATATATATATATATATATATATATATATATATATATATATATATATATATATATATGTATACTCTTTTAAGCCACACATTATCATGCCAATAATTTAAGCCTTTCGACCTGTGGTATACCAAAATTTTCTCACGTGCTATACTTTCATTTTACCATATATCCATGATATTTCAAAGCTACTTTATGTTATAAATTTAACATGAGCTTAACTCACCAATTCTTCCAGTGAATGAACCGCACACAAGTCGAAGCTCCACTTATATAAGACATATTTGGCTCACCATTATTTCAACGTGAATATTGATTGAATCCAACGATGGACGCACCATCGCATTTTAACTCAGCAATCCAATGGACATCACATCACAAAAATGCACACTCCTATTTGTTTAGAATTCATGCGATAAAAATGGTTTTTGGAATACCATTGAGCCATGTGTCCTTCAACAAATGATATCGTGTTCCATTTCTAAGAAACCACTTACCAGCTTTGTGTTATGTGACACCGCCGGTTTGGATTGCCAAAACCGCTTCAACGTTCATTGCCTTTGTTTTCTCATAGTTCCACACAATGTGGCTCATGGTTTCGCTTATACACAGTTCTGAATTTCTTTGATTTCCGATTTAACATCTTAAACAAGGTTTAAACCCCTCTACGCCATCGAACCTCCATTCGATTTCACACTCTACTGTCTACTCCCTCTTTTAATTCACGGCTCCGCTTCTAGAGCTATGTCATGGCTTGTTTCACTGCGCCCTTACTCAAGGTTTCCCTAACGTCGGTTTCTGAATATGATTCAACGCACGCATTCAATTCACTTCCCTTTTGAACGTTGTACAAAAGCCCCTTAGGAGAGTTCCCAATCCTTCCGAAGTTCCTTCGTGCCTTCAAATACTTTCACTGGTTAATAATGATATTAACGCACAGCACCTTCTCATCGCCTCTTCAATCCTGCAAAATGAGAATCGATTCCACTATTCACATACATGTATAAGCTTCATCACGATTTTCAATCTTCACTTACTGAATGAACTACTCATTTCTGGATTGAAAACTCAGTTTCAATTCTCCTTCCTGTGTAATCGATCCTTCAGTGATCGATACAACCAAATTCATATACCTTCTCAGAAATGTGTGTAACCCCAAACAAATTCTACCCCTCTTCTCTTCTTCACTGTAATATGCAATTACACACAAGAATGTAATTCTCTCTTGAATACATTATAGGATGTAATCTCGATTGTGAGATACATCCCGACAACAGTTGCCTTACAAAATTTTATGGCAATTTCATTTAATAGCATCGATCTACCCTGAATCAATACTAATTTACCAGTCACACAAAATCCAAATACATACAAATCACACAGAATTCAGAAACAATTCTTCATCTATACATATGAACTCAATTACAAAATCCTTCTTGGTTCTGGCCTAATTTTCAAATCATTGGCCCTTTTTACAATTTCCCGTAGGCTTACAAACTTTGTTTGTCCAAACCACTCTAATTCATGTTTGTTATCTGCTATATCTCCATGTCTGCCTTTAAGGCTTGATAATTTATACAAATTAGGATGAACCAATTTAGGTTCAATTCCTTCAATCTCTCAACAAAATTCTCAAAATCTGCAAACTCCTAAAATCTAGATTCTATCCCTAAAATATTGAAACTGAATCTAACTTAGGATTTACAATCAATTCCTAAATATCTCAAATCTAAACTATCTTATTTCCCTCATGTTCTCCAATCATTCGGGAAAATTTACAAAATCCTCACAATACTTAATATCTCTCATTAATTAATTAAAATCACTCAAAAGACCATTACTATTTACATAAAAAATCAATATTCTTTCAAAAACATAAGACCCCCTATGTTTAATAAAATACAAGGTATTTTCCGAATCTAGTGCCCCTGCATCACTCGATCACACGATGAGGATTTCCCATAAGGTAGTTAAGGTATTACCCCCTCCCAAACCCTCAACAAACCTTTCACTTGCTATGGCCTTCGTCTCCGACTTCGCTCTGCAATTCCTCTAAAACAGATTTCTCAATGCCAGCAAAAATTACCATTACCTCACTTGTGGAAACTTATGCATCTCCTTATCTACTCTGGATGCAATCTGGTGATCTTATTCGTTGGTCACTCTACCAAGGTGATTTCGACTTCGATTGGAATCCTGCCCTTTTTCACACTGAAGACATGGTAATTCATCATGTAACATGTTTTTCTTAAGTTTAAATATTAGGGTTTCTCATGGTGTGGCACTTCTTACACCTTGAACTTAACGTGGATGTATTTCTCTTCAGTCGCTACAAGTTCTATGGCCCAGTTATGTAGGAGAAAAACCACCCCAAGTCAAAGCTGAAATTTGTGAACCTTCCAGAATGCAAGTGTGGCATGAGAACAAGATTTACTCACGTTCGTTTGAGTTTGTTAATTTTGTATTAATGAAATTGTTATTTTAAGAGATTGTGAGCGAAGTTAGGGGTTGATCGGATCTCACTTGATCTGATCCATATTGTATTATTCTATTTAATTGTAATTTTGTGTGCTTGGAAGGGGCCAAAAAAAAATACAATGTAACAATCAGGTACCAAGAGGGCATCCTGGCCCATTGAGGCCATATAGTATGTAATCGAGCTCAAAATATTAATGAAATCTTGTAATATTTTGTAGTCTTGTATTATTTGGTGTTGTACTAATCCTATGAGAATGTATAATTCCATATATCATGAATATGTGCATGAGAGAGACGAGAGTAAACATATTCGAAGCTATTGAGGGAATATTCTATCCAGAAAAGTAAAGGATTCACCATTGATCACAGGTTGGATCAATGGTGATCCATTAATGATATCGTGTGATCAGAAATAGATCCAGTGTCCATTCGTATCAAAAGCGATGATGGGACCGGTAAAGGATGGAGTGAGCAATGAAGGGGATTTATGTATGAAGAAGAGTGCCAGAGTATTTAGGAGTTTTGTTCACTGCTGGTTGGAATATTTCATCATGACCGTGGGCCCATAACCCATAGGTCTGTGTGTTGTTAAAATTGTAGCCTTACTACATCAAGTGGTATAAGAGCATAAAAAGATTCTACATGCAAAGGAAGGAGGTACAAATATGTTGAAAATTTGTAAGCGTGTGGTATTTATATTTTGTGCAGGTAACGGTAGAGGAAGGTGAGAATATTTGCAGTATCCTAGAATAAGGAGTTCTCATATGGTTCCATAGAAGAGAACCACAGAGATGCCAAAACACTGAGCTCAGTGGAGATAAGCTTAGTGAGGTATCATGTAGCAAGGAGGAGACTTGTTACTACAAAGGTTTTGCTGCAACTCACGAGTGTTGTTATGAGAGACCAAGAACTCATATGACCAGGAGGTCATAAAATTGTGTACCTCAGGAGTCTGATGCAGGAGAAAAACCACCCCAAGTCAAAGTTGAAATTCGTGAACCTTCGAGAGCGCAAGCGTGACATGAGAACGAGATTTACTCACATTCATTTGAGTATGTTAATTGTTTATTAATGAAATTATTATTTTAAGAGATTGTGAGCAAAGTTAGGGGTTGATTGGATCTCACTTGATATGATCCATATTGTATTATTCTATTTAATTGTAAGTTTGTGTGCTTAGAAAGGGTCGAAAAAAAATATACAATGTTACGATCAGGTACCAAGAGGGTGGCCTGGCCCATCGAGGCCATATAGTATGTAATCGAGCTCGAAATATTAATGAAATATCATAATATTTTGTATTCTTGTATTATTTGGTGTTTTACTAATTCTATGAGAATGTATAATTCCATATATCGTGAATATGTGCATGAGAGAGACGCAAGTAAACATATTTGAAGCCCTTGAGGGAATGTTGTATTAAGAAAAGTAAAGGATTCACCATTGATCACAGGTTGGATCAATGGTGATCCATTAACGATATCATGTGATCGGCGACAAATATAGTGTCCATTTGTATCGAGAACGATGATGGGAATGGTAAAGGATGGAGCGATCAATGAAGTGGATTTACTTATGAAAAATAGTGCCAGAGTATTGAGGAGTTTTGTTCATTGTCGGTTGGACTATTTCGTCCAGACCATGGACCCATAACCCACAAGTTCGTCTGTTGTTAAAATTTGTAGCCTTGTTGCATCAAGTGGTATCGTAGCAGAAAAAGATTTTGGCTACAAAGGAAGGAGGTACAAATATGTTGAAAATTGATAAGCGTGTGGTCGTTATATTTTGTGCAGGTAACGACAGAGGAAGGTGAGAAGATTTGTAGCAACCTAGAGAAAGGATTGCTCATATGGTTCCAGATAAGAGAACCACTCAGTGGAGAAAATCTTAGTGAGGTATCATGTAGCAAGGAGGATACTTGTTACTGTAGAGGTTTTGTTGCAGCTCACAAATGTTGTTACGAGAGACCAAGAAGGCATATGACCAGGAGGTCATAAAATTTTGTACCTCAGAAGTCTGATTCAAGAGAAAAACCACCCCAAGTCAAATTTGAAATTCGTGAACCTTCCAAAACGTAAGCGTGGCATGAGAACGAGATTTACTCACGTTCGTTTGAGTTTTTTAATTCTTTATTAATGAAATTATTATTTTAATCGATTGTGAGTGAAGTTAGGGGTTGATCGGATCTCACTTGATCCAATCCATATTGTATTATTCTATTTAATTGTAAGTTTGTGTGCTTGGAAGGGGCCGGAAAAAAATACAATGTAATGATCAAGTACCAAGAGGGAAGCCTAGCCCATCGAAGCCATATAGTATGTAATCGAGCTCGAAATATTAATGAAATATTGTAATATTTTGTATTCTTGTATTATTTGGTGTTGTACTAATCCTATGAGAATGTATAATTCCATATATCGTGAATATGTGCATAAGGGAGACGCGAGTAAACATATTCAAAGCTCTTGAGGGAATGTTGTATCCAGCAAAGTAAATCATTCACCATTGATCACAAGTTGGATCAATGGTGATCCATTAACAATATTGTGTGATCGGCGAAAGATCCAGCGTCCATTCGTATCAAGAGCGATGATGGGAATGGTAAAGGATAGATCGAGCAATGAAGGGGATTTACGTATGAAGAAGAGTGCTAGAGTATTGAGGAGTTTTATTCACTTCCAATTGGACTATTTCGTCCAGACAGTGGGCCCATAACCCATAGGTCCGCGTGTTGTTAAAATTTGCAACCTTGCTACATCACCCGGTCAAAACCCTCTCCTACCAAGTTACCCCTTGTATTTTTTTATGCCTTTTTCTGGTAAGTTTTTCTCTGTTAATCTTGTTGAACGCAATTGCACTAATTTTCTTGTTTTGGCTTCATTGTAGGTACCTTCTCCACTGACCTCCGCACATCGCTCTTTATTTCCACTTCGAGTTGTTAAAAATCGACTTGTTTCTTTCCTAGGTACTTTTGGTTATTCGCCATGCATGCTCTCGGCATTTTTGGTCATCACAAACCTTAACCTATTAATGAGAACAATGGGAAGAAATCTGGCCTTAAGGCTAGTTTCCTCTTAAATGCTCCTCAGAGCATTTTGTTTTAAATTCTAGTTTTTCTTTAACTCAGAGATAGAGAAATTCATTTTTCCTCTGATTATCTTACTGTCTCGAGAATTTAAGCTATCCCTACCAGTTTAAGGCGCTCTTCTAGACTCCCTTCACTACATGTTGGGTTTAGCGGTCCTTTGTATATTGTTCAAGTGGAAGCAATAACATGAATTAATTGTGTATATGATTTTGTATTTTTATAAATGGAAAGGAATATTTTGAATATATAAAAAAATTATGATTCATGTGTTGACATACAGTTATAATTTTAATTTTAATTTGGACAGTGGCCTATATTATGAACAGGAAGTTTGCTTCCCATACTTGTGTTGTTTTATATATAAATTGTTTTGAAGTTTTCTCTACGCTATATTCCAGCTTAGCTTCCTCTATTTTTTTAGAAACTATATGATACTCTTGCATCTTTGTTTATACAATCATTTGCTTTAACTGCTTCCTTTTAAATTTAATATTATTTCTGGTCATGTATTCTCCTAAAATGTTATTTTACATAATTTGTGGGGTTGTATTGTTATAACACCACTTATGATTATACAATTCTTTTGTAAGTTTACAACCGGTTTCATCACTACAATATTTCTTTAAAATTCACTTAAAAGTCCAAGATTCCTATTGCTTTTCAATGTTACAGGGTTTCAGTTAATTTCACCAAAATCCCCAAGTTTTCTATTGATTTTCATCATTACAGGGTTTCATTTAATTTTACAAAAAAACCTAAGATTTATGTCAGTCAAATCCACACAGGAATGTTCGACCAAGGTTTGATTTTCCCAAGTTAGACTAACTGATGTTACAGGTCTTATAATTATTCTATTTTCGATAAACCCACACTATTTTAAACTATGGGTTTAACCCAAATACCTATACATCATAAACATTTTACTTAGTAATTAAAATATAACATAGTCACAAACAAATGCAACTACTTATCTGCTAATGTTAGACACTTGTCTAGAAACTCAACCAGAAGAGTCCTCAACCCTTCCAATGAGATCAAAAATCACGTCTGAATCTCCCCCCAAGCTTGCTTCTACCAGCATAGTCTGTGACAGCAACAGCTAGTTCAGCCTCCTTGAAGACCTCAAAACCTATTCCAGGTTCAGTGTCAAGCTTGTTTGAAGGTACTCCACTCGGTTTGTCCCCAACTCAAGAATAATCCTTCCCTGCAACTCATGGTTGCAATTATTGGTCTATGATCTTTCTTGCTTCCTGTTTTCCTCCTCCAGAGGTCATAACCCATTTCCTTCCCACTGACATAGCTCTTATCTCTAGGGAAGATAAGCCAAGAACCATAACCACTTAATTGTTTGGTATTTAGGTAACTTCTACAAGATCTCTTCTCTTGAGTTTTCCAATAATATTTCATTATTCACTAATCCATGTAATTATATAGAAGTAATGAAATATGAATGTAGATGCATAAAACTATATACGTATGTATATAATTGAAATAATAAATCAACTCTTTTAACTTAAAAAACTTATTTTAATTTAACTAACTAAGGTTTCAGGATTAACTAGTTGACCAATTAAATAAATCAAGATCTACTAACTGTTCTGGGGTGTTACATCTCCCCATATTTATGTAAAACATTGTCCCCAATATTTATTTCTAAATTCTGAAAAAGTTCTGGATAGGCTCCTCGCATGAATTCTTCATCTTCCCAGGTAGCCTCCTTTGGGCTAAAGTGCTTCCATTTCACTTTAACCTAGATGATGGCTCGTCTTCGCAATTTTATTTCTCTTTGATCGAGGATGTGTTGAATTTCTACCAGGAACTCTCCATTCGGTTCAACTTGTCACAGTCAATATACAATGCATTTATTTTATACGAATTTTTATACATAAGATAGTGAATTCACTATAAGATTACCTGAACATTTTTCCATTGTATTACATGTCTAGAATCATATACGTATCATTTCAATAAGGACACATGAAAAACAATATGGACTTTTATGTGGCTAGGAAGGGCTAATCGGTAAACCACTGGTCAAATTCGTTCTAAAATTTAGAAAGGGCCACAAAAGTGAGGGGTCATTTTTTCATAACTAGTCCATCTTAATGTGCTTTTCTTAGGCTTAATTTGTATGTATACATGCTCTCCCACTTCAAACTCCTGGTTTGTTCTTTTCTTATATGCGTAAGCCTTTTGTCTATCCTGAGCAGCGTTTAAATTTTTCCATATTTTCTTCACCTCCTGTTTCATGTCCTCTGACATCTCTGGTCCCAACATTAATTTATTTTTAGGGCAGCTACTTCAATTCATAGGTGTCCTACATTTTATTCTATATAATACTTCAAAGGGAATCATCTTTAATTATTCATGATACCCGTTATTATACGTGAATTCTAATAAATGTAGATACTCCTCCCACTTAATGGGTTGTTGCATAACTTACATTCGTAACATATCCTCCAATACTTGATTCACACATTCAGTCTGCCCATCTGTTTGTGGATGGTATGCGGTACAGAACTGAATCTGAGTTCCCAAACCCATAAATAAAGCTTTCCAGAATGCGGAAGCAAATTTTACATCCCTATCTGAGATGATTGATCCAGTGGATATTGGTGGCCACCCACCTATTCCATTTCGACCCACACCATCAGTTCTTTCAATTTTTCGGTTTCAGCACAACTTATTATTTTTAGCAATTTTTCGGGTCTTGCAATTCCGGAGCCGTTTTGAGGCCCTAAACGACGTTTTTTGGGGGAAAATGGGAGCAACATTAGAGTTCCTTTGATGTTTCTCACGTGAAAAGTTTTATTCCTCAAATGTATCTTTCTAACAAGTTATTGAGCGCGTCAAACGGAGATCATATGCCAAAGTTACGTCCCCAAGAAGTTGATGTACCAATTTACCCAAACGGGGTCCATAGTTTTGGCGCTTCATCTCCTAGTGTTAGGTTTTTGGATGTTTACGGTTTTCCATTGTTTCTAAACAATAAACAAGCCTTATAGCCTAATTGTAACATAGTTCAGAGGCTTTTAGACGCCACATATCTTCTCAAAGATAAGCTACCAACGCCCTAGCTAGTTTATTTCCATTCTGTCTGTAAGCATATCTCAACTATTTTTTATTAATGAAACAAAGTTTTATTTCTGTTGCATCTCTTATTTTATGTGTATTTTTGTATTTCATTGTGTTCCTGCATAAATCTAGATCAATAACTATCTTAGGGACTCCATGTAATCTGAAGACTTCTTTCATGAAAATATCTGTAGTTTGAACCGCTTTATAAGTCGATTGCATTGGAATGAAATGTGTATATTTACTAAGTTTATCTACCACTACCATTATAGAGTCATTGTGAATTTTAGATCTAGGTAATCTAGTGATAAATTCAACAGTAGTGACTTCCCACTTCCATTTCAGTATAGGCAGAGGCTGCAGAAGACCGGTAGGATGTTGATGTTCAGCATTTACCTGCTAACACTCAATACATTTTATTAAATATTTTGTTATATATCTACACATTCCAATCGAAAAATAGTCCTTTTTAATTTTTGATAGCATTTTTTGATATTGAGGATGAGCAAGGTGCAGACTTATGTGAAATTCCTCTAGAAGTAATTGTTTTATAGATAGTTTTTTTGCAATGTATTTTCTCCCTCAAAAAGTCAACACCTGTTTTTCATTCATTTATAATTCTAACTGCTTTCCTTTACTATTAGGTTGTTGCACTTGTTTCCACAAAAATTGGTATTCAAGATCTTTTTGGGCAGCTTCTTTAATTGGTTCCTAAAATTAAATCCAACTTGATTATAATAAAGGTCATAGATGTAGTGTATTCTTCGGCTCAATGCATCTGCAATGTAATTCTCTATGCCTCTTGAATGTTTAATTTCAAATTCAAACTCACTCAAGAAGGAATTTCATCTCACTTGTTGGTCATTCAATTTGGGCTGCTTAAAATAACTTGTTAGGTTTATATGGTCAACTTTTAATAAAATAAATTCCCCAAAAGATAATGCCTCCATACGTTTAATGCATGTAACACAACAGTTAGCTCCAAATCATAGGCAAAGTATCTTTGCTCATGCTCCTTCAACCTTTGTGATTCATAAGAAATCACCTTCCCTTCCTAGTTTTTCACTACTACCACTCCTTCCTAACACGCATCAGTGCAGACCACGAATTCCTAATTTGGGTCAGCCATTTTTAGAATAGGATTCGTAGTTAATAAATGTTTAAGTTGTTAAAAAATTCTAATAGTTGATGGTCCAATTGAAACTTATTCCTTTTTTTGTAAGGATGTAATTGCAATCGCGATTCTTGAGAATCCTTTAATAAAAAATCGATAGTATCCTGCTAGGCCCATAAAAAATTGTATATCAGCTATATTTTTTGGCACTCGCATTCCATGATGGTCTAGATCTTCTCAAGATCAACTGATATCCCTTCTGCTGAGATGAAACGGCCCAAATACTGAATTTTGTATTTAAAAAAATTCGCATTTACTGAATTTTTCATATAGTTGATGATCTCGTAGCACTTGTAATACACAGTAAATGTTCTTTATGCTCTTCCAGGGTTTTTAATTAAATCAATATATCGGCTATAAATATCAAAACAAATTTGTCCATAAAAGGATGTAAAATACCATGCATCAAACTGATAAAAGTGGCAAGCGCATTGGTCTGTCCAAATGGCAAGACCACAAATTTGTAATGCCTGTAATGAGTTCTGAAAGTTGTTTTACATATGTCCTCATCCTTAACCCGAATTTGATGATACCCTTATCTTAAATCAATTTTGGAAAAAAAAATTCTCCCTTAACCTAGTCAAATAGATCATCAATCCATGGCAAAGGGTATTTTTTTAATAGTTAACTTATTGAGTTGTTGATAATCAATACACATACGTAAGGTCCCATCCTTCTTTTTGACAAATAGCACCGGAGCTCCCCAAGGGGATACACTAGGTTGAATGTACCCTTTATCCAAAAATTCATGCACTTGCATTTTAAGTTTAGTTAACTCCAGGGTGATCATACGGTAAGGGGCTTTAGACGCCGATGTTGCTCCAGGAACTAATTCTATGGTAAAATCAATATCACACTTTGGAGGCAATCCCCGTATATTTTCGGGAAATACATCATTAAATTCCTGAATTATTGGTATATTTTATAATGTGACAGTGTTTTCTTTGGAATTATAATAACCCACTTGTACTACATATATCATAATACCTTTTCTAAGACACTTTCCCAGCTGAGTAGCAGTAATAGGGCGTAACTTCATGGGTTTTTCGACCCCTTGAATCTCGTACTGCGACCCATCTTCAGCCTGATAACTAATGGTCTTCTTTTTACAATCCAATAAAGACTAGTGTCCCTCTAGCCAATCCATCCCAAGAAACAAATCATATGATCCCAACAATAGAATATTCAATTCCACACTTATATGTTGTTTTCCCACTTGAATCAAGCATACTAGTACCTTAGCACTCACCCTTCTCTTAGCTTCGATCGCTAGTTGCACTAACCAAGGGTTCTTAAATTTTTGGATTTTCAAACCACATATTTCTACTATATTAAGGCTAACGTAACTCAAACTGGCACCAAGATCTACTAATATAGATATATATTGATTAATTATATTACCTTCTAGTTCTATCATTATAGGTTGATAATATGCTTGTCAGTCCTTCAATGTCGCATTGACTCTGGGCATGCCCCTTGCTACATCACCAACTGACAATGCTTCCTGCATATTAGCTACGTGCTTTGTCTTGGCACGATGGCGCAATTTTTCTAGTAATGTGGTTCCCCACATCCCCAGCACTGCAAAGGGGGTTTTTGCATCTGACTGGTTTCTGGTTTGTTGGATGTTTCATTGAGCTTTACTTCTACCTCCTATTTGGGTTATTGTTGGCTCTTTCCCAACTGTTTTTTCAAGGAATGTCTTGGCGAACGTCTGAAATTGGCAAGCTTGGCATTTCTGAGGTTTTGATAACTTTTTTGTCCCTTCTTCTGAAACCAACTCTTACTAGTGTCCTTTTGTTTGTCTGCTGGTAGCACATATGAGCTTTCTCAATTGCTTCATCCATATTTTTTGGGCTATCAAACTATATTCTCTATTTCATGAATGTAGGCATATTGCTTAGAAAACATTGTACTTTAGCTTTCTCTTCACAAAGATAAGGCACATATCTCAATAAGGGGGTAAATTTAGGTATATACTCATCCATAGTTAATTGTCCTAATCCTAAATCATGAAACTCTTTATCCTTTTCATCATAGAAATTTTTTGTCAAGTACTTTCTCTTAAATTTTTTTTGAAACTCCTCCCAAGTTATGTTTTGTCCTTCTACTCCGTGCACCGCTTTGACCTCTTCCCACCACAGGGTATCTTTTCCCTGTAGCTCATAAATTTCTAACCTGGATCAGAGGTTATTGTTTTACTCGTAAACCTGGAAATACTTATTCATATTGATGACTCAGGCTTCTGCCACTTCCTCAACTTCTCCAACAAAGAATGGGGGTTTAATCCTCCGAAACTCCTCGTGTAATTCCATTCTCAGATTCTTTTCTTTTTATTTGTCTGCCACATTACCTGAATCTTCCTCATTATCAGATTTGTTTTTGTCACTTTACTATGTATGATTTTCTTTTGAATTATCTTCATTATGTTGTTTTTGTTCTCCTGCACCCTAAATTTCACGATCAGGACTTGGTTGGTAAGTTCTCTGGTTTCATCTATCTGAAAGTATTTTTAGAATCCTTTCCTATTTGTGCACCAATATTTCATTCTTAATCCTCATACGCACCATTTCATTTTATGATTACTGAACAATCTCAAGAAGCCTCCTTGTTTGATGTTGTTGTTCCTCCAGTAATTGGTTTGTTTGGTGTTGTTGTTCTACCCCTAACTGTACCCACATTCCCGGGTTCACTTCTGGATTTGGTATGGGATTGGTTCCTGCTACTGATCATTGGAATCTGACCTTCAATTCCTCTCCTCATCGCAATGTATCACTTACTCCTCCTCTCTCTCTATGAAAAATTCAACACATTCATCGACATCATCAGTGCCCCATTCAGGCCTCAGTATTGTAACTGGGCTCGTATACCACTTGTGTCATATATTATAACACCATAAAAAAATAATTTACTTAGCAAAACCCAATTTTACCATAATTCCTCCCCGGATGGGGGTGATTAATATAGACGTGATAGGTTGCCACCTATAATCACATTGTGGGGGAACCTAGCCTCTCCACATGTATGCACCTGCCCCCCGCGTGAAGAATTTAAATGAGCAGAGGACGAAGTCACCTGTGGAATTTACACCTCCCCCTCGACCTTTGCTCCTGCAACTTGACTCCTGGCCATTTATGGCTCATGGATCCTGTCTACATTCTCATCTGTGCATCTACTTCTCATTCTCTACTGCCCTCCTTTTTCATAGCTTTGTCCTTTGCTCTACTCCTCCTCTATCTCACTTTGAGCCTTTTGCTCCAGGCCAACAATCCTCCCATCCGGCGGATACAATGTCCAGAAGGCACAAGATGCGGTGTCGTCGAGGACGTGGCAAAGGCTCTCCCTCCAACCCTCCAATTCCCGCAATGCTTGCGAGCTCCCTGTCCATTTCTATTGCAGTGGATGAACAGGAGGTTCTCAGCCCACATTTTCTCTCTGCCCAGTTTTCCATTCACCTCCTGGAGGAGCAGCTCCACCTCTCTAGCTCTGGCAGCAGGAAACGCCTCTGCAAATCCACTCTATCGCGCTCCTCCTCCCCACTACCTCGAAAATCCATCAGCTTCCTGATCAAGCAATCAACGAAAGAGTCGGACAGCAATGGGATCATCCCAATGGAGGACTCTCGCCCAAAAATGAAGAAGAGGATCATGTTTCCCTCTCATTTGCGGAAAATCAAAGTTTTATGGTCTCCACTTAAAATCCTGATAACGCCCCCCAGCCTTCAAATAAGGACTTAGAGACCATGTCCAACTATGGCTACTTCATTATTGAGGAGAATCCTCACCAGGAGAACCATGACGTCCAGAACCAGTAGTTGCAGCTCATTAGAGCTCCTCCTCTCAGTTTTCATATGCTCCTTCATAGCTTTTATGTCTATTTTTATCTCTATCTAATGGCTTTTATGTTACTTATTCTTACGCTGATGGTTGGTTTCCCCTGGAAGGGAAGCCTATTTTTTGAATCTCTGAACTCATTAAGAGTTGGTTTCCCCATGAAGGGCAACCCATATTTTTATTGTTTGTTATGTCTTCATCCTACAGGGGTTGGGTAATCCATCAACCCCTATCATGAAGTTGGTCTATAAATTTTTTTATACTATAATAGAAATTAGCATCAATTAGAAAAAAAAATTACTATAAGTCCTCCAAGTATAAATTTAATATTATAATTGATGATATTCAAATATTAAGATTCTAATGATAGTTTGTGTTTTGTGTTTAACTCATCTTTCAAAGTATTTTTCCCAAACATTAATTACCATTTAGTATTGCCAACTATGACACATTGCTTGAATACACATATATATATTTAACTTATTATAACTATGGTGGTAACCACCACCCAGGTGTACACAGTTGGTTTGTCCTTCACCATGTAAGTAATATGGGCATACAAACTTTGTCTTTGCACATTTCACAAGGTAGCATTACCACATTTGTTAAACACATTTTATGAGGTTTATTAACCATTACATAGGAAATGGAGATATCACATGGCTTGGTATTATGTATTGACTTTGGTTTACTTGGAATTTACTTCCTCCAAACTCTTCTGAAGCTTTCTAGGGTAACATGTATCTCACTGATGTGATGACACCTGGAACTTCTCTCCATCGTGGATCTGGCCATGATCGCATGGTGAGGATTTCCCAGAGGGTAGTTAGGGTATTACCCCCTCCCAAACCCTCGAAAAACATTTCACTTGCTCTGGCCTTCGTCTCTGGCTTCGCTCGGCAATTCCTCCAAAACAAAGTTCTTGTTCCCAACAAAAATGTACCATTTCCTCACTAGTGGAAACTTGTGCATCTCCTTACCTATTGTGGATGAAATCTAGTGATCTTCTCCACTAGTCACTTGACCAATGTGATTTCAAATTTTACTAGGTAGCCTACCCTGTTGCACACTGAAGACATGGTCATTCATCAGGTAACATTTTTTTCTTGAGTTTAAATATTAGGGTTTATCGTGATGTGGCACTTCTTACACGCTGAACTTAACCTGGATGTCTTTCTCTTCTGTCGCTACAGGTTCTATGGCCCAGTCAGGACCCTCTCTTACCAGAATAGCCCTTGTATCTCTATATTCCCTTGTATGGTAATTTTTTCCCTGTTAATCTTGTTGAACGCACTTGCACTAATTTTCTTGTTTTGGCTTCATTGCGGGTACCGTCTCCACTGACCTCCCGCAAGGCTAATCTTTGTTTCTGCTTCACTCTATTAACAATCAACTTGTTTCTTTCCCAGCTATTTTTGGTTATTCGCCATTCATGCTCTTATTATTTTTTGTCGTCACAAACCTCGGCCTATTAATGAGAGCAATGGAAAGAAATATAGCCTTAAGGCTACTTTCCTCTTAAATGCTCCTCGGAGTGCTTTGTTTTAAATTCTAGTTTCTCTTTTAGTAACTCAGAGACAGAGGAATTAGTTTTTCCTTTGATTATCTTAATGTCGCAGGAAGTTAAGTAATCCCTACCAGTTTAAGGAGCTCTACTAGACTCCCTTCACTGCGTGTTGGGTTTATGCTACAACGATCCTTTTTATACTATTCAAGTGGAAACAAATAGCATGAATGCATTGTGTATATGATTTTGTCTTTTTAGAACTGAAAAGGAATGGTTTGAAAACAATAAATGTTTATGATTCCTGTGTTGACATACAGTTATAATTTGTAGTTTAATTTGGACATTGGCCTAGATTATGAACAGGAAGTTTGCTTCCCGTACTTGTGTTGTTTTATATATAAATTGTTTTTAAGTTTTCTATGCACTATATTTCGGTGCAACTTCCTTTATTTTTTTAGAAACTATATGATACTCTTACAACTGCGTTTATATAGGCATTTGTTTTATCTTCTTCCTTTCACAGTTAATATTATTTCTTGTCATTTATTCTCCCAAAATGATAGTTTACTTAATTTGTGGTGATGTATTCTTATAACACCAGTTATGTTTATGCAAGGATTTTGTAAGTTTCCAACTAGTTTTATTGCTACAATATTTCTTTAAAACTCACAGAAAACCCAAATATTCCTATTGGTTTTCATTGTTACATGGTTTCAGTTAATTTCACCGAAAACCCCAAGTTTTCTATTGATTTTCATCATTACAAGGTTTCATTTAATTTTACAAAAAACCCCAAGATTTATGTCAGTCAAATCCACATCGGATTGTCCGACCACACTAATTTAAATTATGGGTTTAACCCAAATCCTTGTACATTCATAAACATTTTACTTAGTAATTAAAATATAACACATTTACAAACAAATGCAGCTACTTATCTGCTAATGTCGGACACTTATCTAAAAACTCAACCAGAAGAGTACTCCACCCTTCCAACGAGATCGAAAATCACGTTTGAATCTCCCTTCGGGCTTCCTACTACTAGCAAATTTTATGACAGCAACAACCAGTTCAGCCTCTTCGAAGACATCAAAACCTATTCCAGGTTCAGTCTCAAGATTGTTTGAAGGTATTCCACTAGGTATGTCCCCAACTCAATAATAATCCTTCCCTGCAACTCCTGGTTGAAATTCTTGGTCTATGGTCTTTCTTGCTTCCTAGTTGCTTCTTCCAGAGGTCATAACCCCTTTCCTTCCCACTAAGATACCTCTTACCTCCAAGGAAGAGAAGCCAACAACCATAACCACTTAATTGTATGGTAGTTAGGTAACTTCTGCATGATCTCTTCTCTTGAGTTTTCCAATCATATTTCATTATTTACTAATCCATGTAATTATATACCAACAATGAAATATGAATGTAGATGCATAAAACTATATAAGCATGCATATAATTGAAGTAGTAAATCAACTCTTTTAACTTGAAAAACTTCTTTTAATTTAACTAATTAAGGTTTGAGGATTAACTAGTTGACCAATGAAACAAATTAAATAAATCAAGATCTTTGATTATTCCGGGGTGCTACAGAACAACACACTAATAAAAAGTTTTAATTACAAGAAAATTCTCTCTCTCTGGCTTTATATATATATATATATATATATATATAGTTGTAATATTCATGCATGAATCTTTGAAAATAGCTCACCCTAAGGTAAATAACATATTTACCATCATTTACTTTCTACTATAATCTACTATAATTTATGTAAGTCTTTCCAAAATAAATGGTTAGGAATCATGTAAATAAATATACTTACCAAGATTTACCTCCCACAATTATTTATGTTTTTGTCAATACTTATATAGGATTAAAACTATAAAAGTGTATCCTGTAATATCAATAGTATTATTTTTTGTCAACTCCATATTAAGTTGATAGAAAATTAAGGTGAAATTGAAGTATTTTATTTATGGCCGACATTAATTTTTTTTTTTTTTTTTTAATTTGTTAATGTAAGTATTATTTATTATTTTTAAATATAACAACATCTATGGACGTAGAGTGTATTTTACTAGGATAGATCCATCTAACTTTAGCTCTACCAATACCAAATCTCTCAAGTTGCAAATCTATTTTTAAGTGCAAAACTTGAGGAAATGTTTGCTACCTGAGAGATTTGAGATCTAGAATTAAATAGATCTATGCTAGTTTTGAACAACACACTGATAAAAACATTTTAATTACAAGAAAAATTTTATTATTAAAATTTTGTAACATCCTCCAACACCACAATTAAAAAATAAATAAATAATATTATCATTTTACTTTATTTAGCAATTAATAAATCAATGGTATAGCATAGCAGGACAATATTTTCTGCCATGGTTAGCACTACACTGCATAACTTTTGAATTCACCCTCAAGCTTAGAAACTGAGCATACATTACATTAGAACCCACGATGTAAAACTCTAATAAATATGGATATTTATACAATTGTATGTGAATTTTCATCTAGGTACGTGCGTTTTAATGTGTAACCATGTGAATATGCACCATTTCTCTTTGGGTTTCGCACACGAGTTTGATTTTCTCATTCGATAAGTCTCTTGATCTCCCACCTGGTTCTCTAGGTCAGTCTGTATGTGACAATTGTTTCCTTGGTTGCACTTGATTACTCTAGGTATCGATCGAATGGTTAAGGCCTTGCAGGGATGATTAAGGTTACCACCCTGCTCCTAGTTTTTCTGTGTATTTTTTTCCATTTCATCCTTCCGCTACCGCAGCTCTACAACCAAGCCCTACAAAAACAAGGGTTTGGTTCAGAGTCACCACTGTAATTTGAGGGAAATAAATGTAAAATTATTCTTTTAGTTATGTTATCGGTTAAAACATCTTGTTTAATCCTCAATAAAAAATTTCTTCCTTTTGGAGCTTAATTACAGGTGTCAGATCGCATGGAGGGTTTGCATGTTGAAGAGCTCCACTACTCCTCTCATGCCAATCTCACTAACAACCCTCCAGGTAAAACCTAAGATTTAAATTTTCATTCGGTTTTTCCTTTACTCTTTCCAGTGTTTTCGATTATTCCTACCGAGTCATATTTACATATTTTCTTTTGTAACAGGGGTTTGACCGAGCGGCACCATAACCCATCGCTCCAGTTCAGGTGAGAATTTCCTTAGATTGAAAGCTCAGGTGAGAATTTCCTTAGATTGAAAGCTCCCCTTCTCTGAGGTAGTTTCTCACCTCCTGTTTTGTTTCCTTTTTATATATATATATATATGTGTGGTTAGCTACTAGAATGTTGCAACTCGTTCCCTGCAGGTAGAGGGTTATTAATTTTATTTAACTTTACTATTGATTACATGATTGCTCACATGAGGCCATGCGGCAATCGACTCTTATAGTAACTCCTATCTCCCAAGTGTTGTTTTTTCTTGATTGGATTATTTCACGTTGTTTAACTTTCTTAAGGCCGCCATAGTCATGCTTTCCAACACAAATGTTTGATCTTTCTTGCTTTTAAGACTTTTTTCGGGCTTGAACGTTTGGACTATATGTTGGTCTGCTATTATCATGGATTATGTTTACCCTCAAGGGATTTTTTTTCTTTTCAATTTGTGCAATTTAAGGAACAATACCTATATAAGTTGTTATAATGTATTGAACAAATTTTCTTACTCCAAATAATAAAAAGGGTTTGTGAACCTTAAGGGTTAACCTTTTTCTTGACAGTTCTTGAACTATTTATTTTGTTGAAGAATCTTGTATTTGTCGTTTGACTCCTTTAATAGCGTTAATATGATTTCTATGATTCCTCTATTTCTGGTTCGGTTTATGTTGGTTATTGTTTGTGACTTTGAAATCTGAATTGGGAAAATACACGGTGAATTCTCGTTCAATTGTTCGAAAACTAGAATTAATAAATTGTTCTTTCTTTTCTAAAAAGAGTGGTTTCGTGGTTGTCTATTTGACAACTTCCTTAATTAGTTAATTCATGGCCTATTTCAATTCCAAAAATGATATGTGAGTTGTGTATGTATATTTTCTTTATTTTTTGTTTTGTATTACTATGAGTTCTAGTAAGGTATATAGAGCTTGACCCCGTCAAGCTCTAACCATACCGCATATGGAAATTATGCACATGTTTGGGAGTAGGATTGTCCTCAGAACGAGCCCCTTGGCACCTAGTATGGGACTAACCTACTCCCGATTCACCTTAAACACATCAAGAATTTATTACTAAAAATACCCTGGGAGATTTAAGAGTTAATATTTGTTGTATTTGAGTTGCATGTTCAAGTTCTATTTATATAAAAAAAGACAAAACTATTCCCTTTAACACTATTTCTTTTATCTCTACTCATACCACTTAAATTGTGGGGTAGATAATTAACGTACCAATTTGATGTTATTTTTATGTTCTATTTTTTATTTAGAGTGGCCACATTCACTACACCCTCAATTATTAACACGTTCGTTCCTTTAACAAGGAAATTACCTTCTCTTTCAAACATAGGGGGAATTCGCACTAAAACCTTTCCCATAATACATTTCTTTCGGGTCTAAGATGTTGCCTCATTTCTTACATAGATAAGATATTTTAAATGAAGTAGGATATATATACACACATAAAAATACTCAAAAAAACTTTTTTTGGTAGAGAAATTAGTAAAATACCTAGTAATCCAATTCTTCAACTCAAAGGAACATACAAAGACATTGTTACTGGAACACAGTTATAATAATAGTTTCATTTTAAAAATTCTAGGTATTTATCTGCAACTTATCATTATCAGGGAATTAACCAGGATAGAAGACTATTCCACCCAACTAGTGAGATTGGAAATTACGTCCAATTCTCCTCGAGCCTCTTGTAATTTTCCTGAGTTATTTAGAAAACAATACTGGTTCTTGGACCTCGAGACTCTCAGTCCAGCTAAGAACTCTCTATCTTTAGGGTTTCCACTAGCTCATGACCAGCTCAAGAACACCCCATAATGTTTTCACCTTGGCAGTGTCCTGCTCAAGGTCTTTCACCTTTCTCACTTCTCGCCTCCGGCCTCTCTCCTCTCTATCTTCCTTTGTTTTTTTTCCAAAACTGAGATGTTTTCATCTCTAAGGGAGGAGGATATAATCGTACCAACTACTGGAAAATTAAAGATTTTATTTTTAAGAACTTCTCTTGTATTCCATGATTTAACATAACATTTTTTAAAGAAAACAAGCATTAAACTTTAACTTCTAGAGTTCTTTTTTTTAACCTTTACCAAATCTATAATTCATCAAGTATTTGGATAGTAAAGTAAATGAAAAATATTTACACATCCAGGGAGGGTCTGAAATCCCTCCCCCCCCAAAAGCGAAACACCTTCCTTTGTGTTCATCATTTCCCTTGGAACAGGCTTGGGTGTGTTTCCCGCATGAAGCTTCCATCCTCCCGGGTGGGCGCTTGTGGGCTAAATTGCCTCCATTGCACTTTAACCTCGGTTATATCTCGCCTTTGTAATGTTTTTTCTCTCTGATCGAGAATGTGAAACGGTTCTACCAAGAATTATCCATCTGGTTTGACATGTTTCACATTATACAAATGTTATTAATTCATAACAGTTCTCTCAAGTACCATAAATTAACACAAAAACAAAGAAAAATAATTACTTCTTCTCAATTATACATCTTTCTATTTAATAACATGTCTAGATTCATACACATATTTCTTTAAAAAAGAGACACGAAACACATTATGGATTCTCATATGGCTGGGTAATGCAATTTTATATGCAACAGGTTCATTTCTTTCCAATATTTGTAAGGGTCCACAATACCGAGGGGCTAATTTAGCATACCCACTCTACTGTAGAGTGTTTTTCCTGGGTTTCACTCGAACGTATACATGGTCCCCTACTTGATATTCTTTGTAGGACCTTTTCCTATGTGCATATGCTTTCTGCCTATCTTGGGCAAATTTAAAATTTTGTCGGACTTGTTATCACTCCCCCCACTTCCCAAGGCTGAGAATGGAGCCAATGGAAGGTAACCACAAACCAACCTTTAGGTCTGGTAGCTAACCCTACCAAGACTAGAGAGGGATATCTCAATGTCACTTTACAACCAATTAGATAAATGAATATATTGATCTTAGGCTAGTTATTATGCTTAATAGATTAAGTTTTTTGTTTGTTTGGAGTTTTGTTGGATAGGAATGACAGTTTAGGGAACTAGGTCTAGGGTTTAGCTTAGATTTCAAAAGCTAGATGACAGAGATAAGGGTGAGGCCAGGTAAGTAAGCTTAGAATCATGATTAATTTTTCATTGTGTATAGGGTGAAACAAAGAGAGATATTCAGAATGAGAATTAAACTAAATTCATTCATCGGGAAAGCAAAGACATGTTCATGTAAATATTATAAAAAACAGAGCATGGAAAGCATGATTTATGTCTATAAACTGATAAGACTTAACATAAAGAATCATATATGTGAAAAATGGATAACATAACATTCAACATGATGAGTTTACAGAGAAAAACAAATTCTCAAAGGCATACCACTGGAGTCTCAACACTATGTCTCTAACAATATCTTTGATTTCATTAACAAAGTCTTGTAAATAGCTCCACTACAAAAAAACCACTATCCAACCTCTAAAATGACTTGAGGTGCACTACTTATAGAAAATAGATTTCATCACACCTCATAGGTTCGAAATCCTATCTAAAAAGCATCATAATTACATCAGATGAGTCACTTTCTAGAATATAGGGAAGTTAGAAACTAATCCCTGAAATTTAGCTAAAGACTAGGAGTGTGTCTCTCATCCAATAAATTACATGTTTCCATCATAAGAGGCAAAATAAAACTCAAGTACATGAAATGAAAACTCATGGGACAACTAGCATTGAATTCTTAAATTTTCCTGGCATGACAGTTGTCTGAAAGGAATCTAATGCAGAAATGTCGCGCCTTTAGCAAAAGCATCACGCTTGTCTGGCAGAAGAGCCACACCTATTCAAGGTTGATTTTGACCCACTTAAAAGAACCCAAATGCAAGTCTGAAGGTTGGGCCGAGTAGCCCTATGTGTCTATTTTCCAATTCACCTTGAAATTTTAGAAAACACCCACAGGAAGACCTCCAAAAAAAAAAATTCCCAACCTCACTCCAAAAGCATCGCACCTTGTCAAAAACACTAGCAGAAGCATGAAAATAAGGCATTTCTTTTTCTTTTTCTTCACAACCAAGGGGTGTCATGAAAAACCAAGACCTGATCTAAAATGTACAGGTGAAATGGTGTCCAATGATTTAAACCAATCTTCATTTGAGTGTCTTGAGAGAAAGTGTCGCGCCGCTACGCGACACTTTTTTGGAGACACAATACCCTGAATTTTGCAAAAATCAGCAAAAATACCCAAAATGCTCAAAATTTATCAAAATTTGTTTTGTGACACCTGTGGATGATAGGCTAAACATCCATGGATTCCTCAACAATGAGGTCTAATTTATCCTTCTCTTTGAGCTTCATTTGAGCTTCCTTAAGCTTTTTCTTCATTTGTTTGAGCCTAATTTGGGAAATTTTGTTTCTGGCACAATAGTGATTTTCCATGTCTCTAGAGAATATTATTCTTTTTGGATTTCTTTAGAAACTTCCCAAGGTTTAAATTCACCCTGTCAAGCCAATACTCTCCATCTTGATTGATTTCATCAAGAATTAGTTCATCAAAAGTTTGCCAACCTGATTTAGGAGCTAATTCTCTTTCTTTCTTAAGCGCCCTCTTCAAGCCTCTTGTCCTTGGTCTTCTTAATTTTGTTTCAAATTTTGCATCCTCCAGTTGATCATCACCTACTATTTATTTTCCTTTTCCTTTATCTTCCTCAACATGTCCTTTGGCTTGTCTTGGAGGAGTAGTTTCCCTTTTAACTGAAAATTCTCTTGTTGTAGGAATGTGATCTAAGAGTTTGCAATTGAGAAAACCTCCCTCAACTCTGTCATTTCTTCATCTTTCTCCTTTATGATTTCCTCAGCTGAATTATCCTTCACATGCTCTTCCATGTCAACTTCTAGGGTTGTTGGTTTATCATGGTGTTGCAATGGTGACTCACCATCATGACTAGGTGGTTGATCTACTGTTTGTCTTTGCTTAAGTGTAGCTTTAGGTGCCAATACACCTCTGATGGTCTTAGGATAAAAAACCATTCTCTTGCCCTTATCATAGGTTTGAGTGATCTCAACACTAGGTGCTTTTGAAATCTCTTCCTGCCTGCTTGAAAAGCCAACCTCCTTTACTTGTGTTGATGTTGTGCTATGAACAATAGGTGGACTAGTAGTAGGCGTTGATGCTACTTTCTCCATGAAAGCTTCCAAGGTCATATTTTTTGCTAAGATTTGGTGCAAAACAATCAACTTGACCAAACCATGGTGGAATAGACTAGGATGAGGATTTTTACCTTTTCTCTGTACTTTTTCTACCATCTTGACCAAACTCCTAAATAACTAATTAGACACATCAAGTGAATTGGTGGATGTGAAGTGCATTAGTAACCTGACATGGTATTGGTACAATATTGAAAATCTCCCCTCGCATGTAAAATATTTCATGATGAGCTTCATTAATGGGGCATACTAAATCCCTGAAAGGGAAAACATGTGTAGGTTCATCTTTGAAATGAGGTTTTAGGAACATTGGGTAGTTCTCAAGGTCCTATGCCATGCCCTTGAACAAGACTTATAATTTATTTGGAATCCATGTTGTTGAAGTGATGGCATCTAATGATAGAGTGAATTCAATGCCTGCTATGATGGCCTTTTCTCTTCTGAATTTAGTGGCTAAAATGGTAGTCAATTTGGCATGAAATCCTACCTCCATGATTCTCTCACAAAATATCAAACATCCAGTGTTTTCAAAACATCTCTTGGCATAAAGGGAGTCATTGAGTTCTTGCAATGTAGATTTCTCAAACCTGGAATGGTGAACTCCCTTGTGAGCCTTGTTTTCACTCTCCATAGTACTTGTGAACAGGATGAAACCCTCCTAGATGAAATGAGTGGGTAGGGACAATGAATTTGGGAAAACAAAGGATAGGGATAGGGTGACTTTAGGGGTTGTGATGAGGTATAACGAGGTTAAGGAAAATTCCCCAAAAAATTTGAGGAGGTAAGGTGATGTGTTAGCTTGAGGATACAGGTGAAATTTTTTGAAATGGGTATGGGGAGATGGATCAAAATAGGAAAACGCATATATTTTCTGGTTTTCTTCTGGAAATGTAGTGGGAATTTAGGGTTATGATGGAAACAATGGTAAAGGGGATTGTGAGTAATAGGGGTTATTAGGGTAGGGTCTGTGGATGATAAGTGAATGTTTTTAGATGGTGGCTGAAGGTTATTAATGGCTAAAACTAATCAAGAAAGGGAAACCCTAAAATGTAGTGGAGCAAAACCCTAAGGATAGAAAATAATCATATATTGATGATTTGACTTGAAAAGGGAATTTGAAGTGTCCACTTACTGATTTTTTAGGCCATAGAAGGTTTGCACACTTCTTTTGAACATTGAAAAGCTGACTTGGAGGTTGAAACCCAAAAACATAGCACTTTTGGCAGAAACATAGCGATGCCGCAGAAGCGTAGTGCCACCTCCCACAAACGCCACGTTGCTTCTCAAAAACGTTGCGCTGCTTCCAGAAATGTAGCAAAATGGGTTTGTTTGCAGTTTTCTCTAGTTTTCTTCCACCTTTGGAAATGGTAGAGTATTCTGAAGGTGAGAGAGGAGCTCTATCAATCAAGAGAGGATAAAATAAGTGAAAGAAATCACTTTTCCCTTTATAACATTATAAAACACCCTTTTTTTCCTTTAGTGAAAACATGATCTTTTGAGAATAAATTTGGCTTTTTGAAAAACTTGACAATGTAATCAGCTTTTGAAAGAATACAAATCGTTTTTTATTTATTTTCCTAACTAAGCTAACTCCCTTTTAAAGATAACTTGTATGATGGAAATGACCCTTCTTTCGCCTTCTTTATGACATAATTTGGAAATTTATGGTGGTGAAATGAAAGACACCTAGACACTGACCTAGGTGAGAGCATGGTGATTTTACCTAAGACTCTAGATGATAATGAAGGAAATGGCCCATGAAATGAAAATTACCATGAATAAACTGAAGGAAGTAGTTTTTTAAGACCTAGACATATCCAGTGAACAATATTTTATTTGAAAACTAACTTGAAAATATAAAATTTTGACATAGGACCACTACTAAGAAAATATGAAAGATAGCATTTGATCACTGAGTATCGGACACTAACATTGGCTCCAGGTGGGGATGGTAGCTCCTTCGGGAGGTGTCAAGAACACCATAGATCAGTTAGCCTTTCAAAACTGGAAACTGAAATAATTTTGACAAACTAAAAAACTGACTCAAATACTGACTAGACTTTTTGAAATTTTTGAAAGAAAAACATCATCTAATCATAGAAGTCTCATGGCCCTCTCCTCGGCCTTCAAACTTCTACAAAATATTCTTATTCTTGACAGCAAATAAAAATGATATTTACAATGAGAGTGAACCTTTTTCTTCAAACTTAGGTAAGGTAATGTTTGAGGAACCTACGATTAACCGGTCCTCCCAGAATTTCCTGCCCATCAAGATCTTCTAACAAGAATTCCTTATTACCTATGAATGATGTAATATTGTATGGACCTTTCCATAGATTATCAAATTTACCGTGCTTACCTTTGTCTTCATTCCAGGCATCCCATTGAAGAACAACATCTCCTACTTTGAAATCATCAGCTTTGGTCTTCTTTTCATACACTTTCTTGATTTTCTCCTAAAGTTTTGAAGTGTGATTGAAATTTTTTTCTCTTGTCTGATGTAAATGAATCATTTGATTTATTCTTTGTTGGATATCATTTGGTTCACTGTCAATCTCTTGCATAATTTTCATCACTGGGACAGTTAAAGAAGTGGGAAACATTGTGTCAACACCATACACAAGCTGAAAAGGTGACATATTGATTGATCTCTTCGTGCTAACGCTATCTTCCCATAAAGCATTTATGAACTTCTTGTGTCAATTTCTCTTGATATCTTGCAGCAATTTATTGATTATATTCACTAATGATTTGTTTGATGATTCAGCCAACCCGTTGCCTTGAGGGTATTATGTTGTAGAATGACCAAGTATTATGTGATAATTATCACAAAATTCAATCATTTTCTTGGACTTAAAAGTGGTTTCATTGTCAGTAATAATTTTATGTGGGAAGCCAAACAAGACAAGATATTTCTTTCCAAAAACTAAATAATTATATTATATATAGCTTACCTTGTTGGAATGGCTTCAATACACTATGTGAAGTAATCAGTGGAAGTGAGTATCCACTTATGTTAAGTTGATGAAGGAGGATGGATCTTGCTAATGAAATCAAGACCTCACTGTTGGAAGGGCACCTAAACTACGATGGGTTTTAAGGGAAGTGAAAAAATACTTCTTTTTCCCTGAAAAATATGACATTCATGACAGCTCATGACAGTCTTATACACATCTGAAAATAAACTTGGCCAATAGAAGCCAGCCCTCAAAATATTATTTGTTGCAGTCTTCCAGAAAATATGACCACCACAGTCACCTTTATGAAATTCATTCATCACTTTTTCAACTTGTCCTTCTACCGAGAAATTCGACAACACTCCACCCATATCTTTCCAATTGAAATCATTGTTAAAGATGCAATACTTAAAAGCCCTCAACTTCAAGGATCTAGATTTAATACTAGGAAAGCCAGGAGGAGGATTCAGGTGTTGCAAAACATGAACAATATTGACATACCATGGCGATGAAATAAATATTTCAGATACCTGAGGTGATGAATCAACCTCTTGTTGCTTAGATAATGCAACAATAAAATTAATTTCCAAAGCATGGAGATTTGAGTCCACCATAAGCTTTGCCAAGTCTTGTCCCTTCATCAGTTTTACAGGCTTGATCTCCAATTCATACTCCAACATAGCAATGATCCATTTTCCGCACTGAACTTTAGGATCACTCTATGTAAGAAAATCTTTGAAAACAATGTTTGTGACATATGAAATCACATGAGATTGAAGAATATCGACTCAAAATTCCTTCAATTCTTTAATTAGTGCCAAGACCAGTTTTGAAATGACATTATACTTGAAGGGTGTGTCTCCAATGGTTCTACTGAAGAAGGGATGGGCTATTCTATTTTCTTATTTTTCTTTTGCATAAGGACAACAACTAGAGTATGCTTCGAAAAAAAGGAAAATATGATGAAATCAAGTTTGTAATATGGAATAATAAGAATAGGAGTGTGAGATAAAGAAAATTTAACTTGATTGAAAGACTTATTTTCCTCCTTAGACCATTTTACTTCCCTAGTTTTCTTCAGTGTGTTAGTGATTTTCCTTAAGTGTTCAACAAGATTGGGAACAAACCTTCTCAGAAAATTAATTCTACCATTGAAAGACTGAATCTCCTTCTCGTTTCTAGGATATTACAAGCACTGAATCAATTCAATTCTTGAAGGATCTATTTAGATTTCATATTTTCAAATGATGTGGATCAACAATTTTCCTTCCTCCATAGCAAACAGACTCTTCTTAGGATTCAACGCTATTCCAAATTTCTTACATCTCTGAAAAAATGTTTTCAAGTGCTTCTCATCTGTCTTGGAAAAAATAGTGATATCATAAATATATATGACCAAGAATACATCCTTTTAATTGGTGAAGGAAATTTCCATCGCTCGTTGAAAATTCGCTCCTGCATTTTTCAATCCAAAGGGAATTTTGGCGTACATGAAGGTACCCCATGGTGTTGTAAAGGTTGTATTTTCCTGATCATTTGCATGGAATAAAATATGATTATACCTACCATCCAAAAATGAAAGTCTGGAAGATCCAACTACCCTTTGTAGAATATGGTCCATTTTTTGCAGTGGGTAATTGTCTTTTAGCGACGCTTTATTCAGATTTCTGAAATCCATACACAAGCGAATTTCATCGGTCTTATTTCTTACTGGCACTAAGTTAGAAATCAAATTTGATAACCAAAGTGGAAATATAATAACAATAGTAAATAACCCGTTTACCTCTTTTTAAATGGAGGGAAACAACTTGGGATTAATTCTATTCCATTTCTAGTGAAAAGGCTTCTGATCCGGTTTCAAAGGAATAGTATGCTGAATTATACTCTTATCATATATTTTCAGATCATAATACTCCCATGCAAAAACATCAGAAAACTAAGACATGAGAGTTGCATATTTACCTTTCATATTTGGGATCAAGGATTTTGAAATCTTGACCATCTTGGGCTTTTCAGGAGTGCCAAGATTAAGGACTTCCAATCGTACTTCTGTTGGCAGCATTATTGATTTTCGTGCAACATCGTCTTGGTCAAAAATCTCCTCCAAAGGCACAATACATCTAGGAATGGAGTTGTATTTCAGTTGAAGTACTTTCATTTCTGCTGCATGCAATTCTTGGTCATTTTCATAAAATTGGTCATCCATTTGTGAATTCACAAAGTCCTCTTCTATCTGCAAGAGGTTGTTGATCTGTTTTTCATCTTGAAATACCTACCAATACTGAACATTATCTGGAACACTAGGATAATGTTTAACATTTATATCATACTTCTTATTGGGATACAATGGAATTTTAAACATGCTAGCCGAAGTGGCAAGAGAAGCAACAATAACATTGTTGTCCCTTGGGATCAAGGTATACTTAGTGAAGGTCTTGAGGATATCTAACACTACATTTTAGTAAGCTCGCATCCTAGGATGCTTGGCATGGTATTCCCCTTTGACTTGTTTTATTACTAATTTAGAGTCGCCATACACATAAATTTTCGTGGCACCTAATTTCTTGAGAATTTTCAAGTTGTCTATCAAAGCCTCATACTCTGCTTCATTGTTCGAACATTCAAATGATAATTTGTAAGAGGAAATTTAAACATTAGGAGGAATGTTAAGAGATTGGTTTATAGGTCTATGAATCCATACTCCAATGCCAACCCCTTCCTTATCCAAGGCTCCATTGAAGTCCATGGTCCACAAACCACTTTCTTCATCGAGATGCTGCAAATCAGATGACTGGACTTTACTTGTTGGTTCAGAAAGGTTTTTTGTACCAAAAATTTCTGTGTATTTCACTATTTCATCTCTTTTTTGGGCTGATGCACTTGGTTCCAAACCACTTGGCATATTTTCTTGATTTTCTGCATTTGTAATTTCTAAAACAAAATTTGAAAACTCTGAAAGTTTTGTCTTTTCTTCCATAAAAATGTCTGAAGATGTTTAACATTGATCATTGAATAAGATAAAAGACTCTAAATCCATGTGAACAACATGTATGGAGTGATTATTAGTATTTTCCCTACTACTGATCATGTAATTCATTTTACTTTCTCGGTATAGTTTTCTAAGTTTACCAAAGACCTATATTGTAGCATATGAAAAGTCAAGCTGCATGGTACCTCTAAGTTTCGCTCCAAATGACTGAGAGAGAAAGATTCCATATTTGGGAGGGATATCAGCCACAAAAACATCCATGAGGACTTTCTTGGCTGGGATTTTCTCTAAAGACACCACTAGATCTTTAATGACGCCAAGACATTTCACTCTACGTAAATCAAATGAATAAAGGTCATGGTAAGGTCTTGTGATATCTAGGCCTAATATTTCCATGATAGATTTGGGAATAAGTATATGAGACACTATGGATTCAAGCGTGGTGTTATGGAGGATAAAATCATGGATTTTGAGGCTAATATAAAACGAAGGGACCTCACTATCTTTTACATCACCATAAACAACATGAACAAATAAAAGTTCCCAGTGATAATCACTTACATTAACCATATAAGACATCTAATCTACTCTAATCAACTTGGCTACTTGAAACTTATATTGGTCATTATTGACTATTTAAGTTAAAGGAATGGAGACTTTTAGTTTAGAGATTTCATTTTCAAGACTAAAAAGGGAAGAATGTTTTTATACCTCTTTGGATGGTGCACCTTTCTTCTTGAGTTGATATTTTTGTGGGATCTCCCTCTTATGCCCTCCATCTTGGACTTGTTTATCTTTTTTCTAACTACTGGTAGAAGCCACATTTCCTTTTACACGAATAGGAACAACAAGTCCCTTGTCTTTGCTTTGATTTGAAGTAGTCGTCTCTTTGTGATGAGTATCGGTTTGAGAATTCTATTTGTTTCTGATTGGAGATTACAGGAACATTCCTATTCCTCAAACCATACTGCCTATGTACTTGAGTAAGAGTGTTATGGTATCCCCTTTGGTAATATTATTTCCATACTTGTATCATATCATCATTTGAAAATACATAATGTTGATTGTCTGGTGCATGAATTTCTGCAAAAAAATGATTTTCTTCAGTGAGGAAGATAGGATGCTGATTTTCCTCAAATAAATGATTCTCGCCTAAAATATCTTCTTCGTCGGAACCTTCTGTGTAGTTTTTTTGAAATGGAGTGTGAATTTTTTGTTTACTTTGTGGATCCTGGCCCCTCTATTCCCTTTGCTTGATCCTATATTTAGGCTATTGATTTTGACCCCTGAAATTGGGATTTGTAAAGGAGGTTTCACCTTGTCTTTCAGTGATGGCCATTTTGTCCATCATTTTCTCCATGGTTTTGATCAAGGTTTTGAGCTTTCCCTTGGATGAGGTAGAATCTTATTCCTTGATAATCAACCATATCAGGATCAAAATCATCAGGGTAATGAAGTAAATCAAGGCTTGGAGGAGGTTTTATATTTTCGGGAATAGAATCATAAATTCTATTGAATCTAGCTATAAATTCTTGTACAAAATCATTAGGATTACTTTTCAAGGCACTATATTCAGTTGGGATTTGCAATGGATTCTTATTCTCCTCCCATTTTTTCATAAATAAGTCAAGAAGCTGCTGTGAATTAGCTACTAAACCAACTGTGAGAGAGCAGAACCATTTTTTAACCTTTTCCTGAGAAACTATGTGCTATGACACGCATCTTGGCGTCATCATTGTCAATCTATTCAGTATCTATGAAATCAACCACTTTGAAAATGTGTTTATGAGCAGTAACATATGATGTTTCATAAAAAATGGGCAATCTTTTACCATAATTCTGAGGTAGTGCGGTGAGTTTTTGTGGTAAGATCAAGGAAGAAAATCTGGCCATGATTAACGAAGGGGGTTGTAGAGGTGTTAATGGAGTAAAAACTTGCATAGGTAATGATGGAATGAAAGGAAGAGATGATGATGTCGCTATGTGAGAAGGTGTAATGTCAGGTGGTGAAGCAAAAGCTTGCTGCTGGTATTGAAAATAAGCTTTTTCTGAAGTTACTTCAAAATTATCCACCAAACATTTAATTTTGTAGAAATTAGACCAGACTTCACTATCAACTTCAGAACAAGAAGATTTAAAAATGGTAAATGGGTCTCAAAATCAATAGGATCAAAGAAAATTTCTGAAAGAAAAGATTCAGATTTAGACCTAAACAAAGATGTTTCAAATTCAAAATTATAGGACAAATCTTCTAAAGAAAATCTCAAAGGCAAGGAGTTTGATTTCACAAATGGAGGAGTAACCTTTCCAACTTTCCTAGACTTTGCCTTTTGCTTTCTTAAAAGACGCTCAGGGTCATTGACAATTGGTGATGGATTTGGGTCTGGATTTGACCTAGTGTGTCTTTTGGGAGCCAGATTTTCTTGATAATTTGTATTTTGTCTTGAATTTACAGATTCAACCTTATTTGAATGTCAAAAATTGTCACCCAAAATTTCAACCTTCAGTGGACTAAAGAAATTTTCCCAGGGAAATTTTTTCAATTGCTCCCCAATAACAATGCCAAAAATGTTATCACTCCCCCTCGCTTCCCAAGGCTGAGAATGGAGCTGAAGGAAGGTAACCACAAATAAACCTTTAGGTTAGGTAGCTAGCCCTACCAAAACTAGAGAGGGCTCTCTCTATGTCACTTTTTAGCCAATGATATAACTGAATATAATTATCTTAGGATATTTATGATTAAGTAGATTAGGGTTTTTGTTTGATTGAAATTTTGTTGGATAGGAATGACAGTTAGGGAACTAGATCTAGGGTTTAGGTCAGATTTCAAAGGGTAGATTGTAGAGGAAATGACGATGCCATGTAGTTAAGATTAAAATAATGCTTAATTTGTTATTTTGTATAGGGTGAATAGAGAGAGAGAGTCAGAATGAACATTAAACTGAATTCATTGATCAAAATATTAGAGACATTCTCATGTAAATCTTATAAAAAACAGAGCATGGAAAGCATGATTTCTGTCTATAAACTAATAAGAATTGACACAAAGAAGCATATATGTGAAATATGGATAACATAACATTCAACATGATAAGTTTGCAAAGGAAAAAAAATGCTCAAAGGCATACCACTGCAGTCTCAACACTATGTCTCCAACACTGTATGTGATTTCATTAACAAAAGCTTGTACAGTATCTCCACTACAAAAACCACTATCCAACCTCTAAAAAGACTTGAGGTGGACTAATTATAGAAAATAGAGTGCATAAAATCTCATAGGGTCTAAATCATATCCAAAAAGCAGCATAATTATATCACATGAGTCACTTCCTAAAATCTAGGGAAGTTAGAAACTTATCCCTAAAATTTAGCTAAAGACTAGGAGTGTGTGTCTCCTCCATTAAATTACATATTTCCTCATAATAGGAGGAAAGAAAAATCTCAAAAACATAAAATGACACCTCATAGGACAACTAACATTGAATTCTGAATTTTTCCTAGCATGAAAACTGTCTGAAAGGAATCTAACGCATAAACGTAGCGCCTTTAGCAGAAGTGTCACGCATGTCTGGTAGAAGTGTCATGCCTATTAAAGGGTGATTTTTACCCACTTAAAAGGGTACAAATGAAAGTATGAAGGTTGATATGGGTAGCCCTATGAGTCTACTTTCCAACACACCTTAAAATTTTAGAAAAATCCCATGGGAAGACCTCCAAAACTTGTTTTTTCCCAAACTACTCCAGAAGCGCCACACCTAGTCAAAAACACTGGCAGAAGCATGAAAAATAGGCAGTTTTTTGGATTTTCTCCACAACCAAGGGGTTTCATGAAAAAAAAGACCTGATATAAAATGTGAAGGTGAAATGGCATCTATCCATGTAATCCAATCTTCATTTGGATTCCTTGAGAGAAATTTTCGTGCCGCTGCGCGACGCTTCTTTGGAAACCATTTTTCCTGAATTTTCCAAAAATCACCAAAAATGTCAAAAATTCTCAAAATTGGTCAAAATTTATTTTGTGACACCTGTGGATGATAGGATAAACAAAAAAGGATGCATCAGCAAGGAGGTATAAGTTATTCTTCTCTTTGAGCTTCATTTGAGCTTCCTTAAGCTTTTTCTTCATTTTTTTGAGCTTGATTTGGGAAAATTTTCTTCTGGCACATTAGTGATTTTCCATATGTCTCTGGAGGTTACTATTCTTTTTGGATTTATTCAAAATATTCTCAAGATTTCCATTCACCCTGTCAAACCAATACTCTTTATCTTGATTGATTTAATCAAGAATTAGTTCATCAAAAGTTTTCCAACCTGATTTAGGCGCTGATTCTTTTTCTTTCTGAAGTGCTCTAGGCCTCTTGTACTTGGTCTTCTTGATTTTGTTTCAAATTCTGCATCCTCTAGCTGATCACCATCTACTAGTTCTTTGATTTTTCCTTTATCTGCCTCAACATGTACCTTTGGCTTGTCTTGGAGGAGTAGTTTCACCTTTAATTGAGGATTCTCTTGCTGTAGGAAGGTGATATGGGAATTTTCTATTGAGAAAATCTCCCTCAACTCTGCTATCTCTTCATCCTTTTCCTTTATTATTTCCTCAACTGACTTATCCTTCATGTGCTTTGCCATGTAAACCTATAAGGGTGTTTTTTCATCATGGTGCTGCAATGGTGACTCACCATCATGTCTAGGTGGTTGATCCACTGTTTGTCTTTTCTCAAGTGTAGCGTCAAGTGCCAATACACCTCTTATGGCCTTATGAAAAAAAAATATTCTCTTACCCTTCTCATAGGTTTGAGTGATCTCAACCCTAGGTGCTTTTGAAATATTTGTCTGCCTGCTTCAATAGCCAACTTCCTTTGTCTGTGCTAATGTTGTGTTGTGAACAATAGGTGGACTAGTATCAGGCACTAATGCTACTTTCTCCATGAAAGATTCCCATGTCATATTGTTTGTTGAGAGTTGGTGCAAAACAACCAACTTGAACAAACCATGGTGGAATAGACTAGGGTGATGATTTTTACCTTTGCTATATACCTTTTCTGCCATCTTGACCAAACTCCTGAATAAATAATTGGACAAATTGAGTGAATTGGTGGGAGTTAAGTGCATTAGTAACCTGACATGGTATTGGTACAGTCTTGAAAATATTCCCTCGTATGTAAAATATTTCATGATTATATTCATTAATGTTTAGGTTCATCTCTGCAATGAGGTTTTAGGAACATTGGGTAGTTCTCAAGGTCCAATTCCATGCCCTTGAACCTGACCTCTCCTTCATTTGAAATACCCGTCTATTGAAGTGATGGAATCTGCTGATAGAGTGAATTCAATGTCTGCTATGATGCCTTTGTCTCTGTTGAAGTTAGTGGAAAAAAGGCTAGTCAATTGAGAATGGAAACCTACCTCCATAATTCTCTTACAAAACCTCAAACATCTAGTGTTTTCAAAACATCTCTTGGCATAAGGGGAGGCATTGAGTTCTTGCAATGTGGATGGCTCAAACTTGGAATGGTGGCCTCCTTTGTGAGCCTTCTTTTCACTCTCCATACTACTTATGAATAGAATGAAACCCTCCTAGATGAAATGAGTCGATAGGGACAATGAATTTGCGAAAAAAAGGGATAGGGATAGGGTGTGTGGAGGATAAATGAAGTTTTTAGATGGTGGGAAAAGTGTCTTTAATGGCTAAAACTAATCAAGAAAGGGAACGCTAAAATGTAGTGGAGAAAAAAGCTAAGGAGAGATATAACTCATACATTGATGAATTGACTTGAAAAAGGCATTTGAAGTGTCTACTTACTGATTTTGCAGGCCACATAAGCTTTGCACACTTGTTTTGAACCTTGAAAAGCTGAGTTAGAGGCTGAAACCCAAAAAAGTAGTACTTTGGCAGAAGCGTATCACCAACACCCAGAAACATTGCACTGCCTCCAGAAACATCGTGCTGCTTCCCAGAAACGTCGTGCTGCCTCCAAAAACATATCAGAGTGAATTTTCTTGTAGTTTTCTATAGTTTTCTTCCACCTTTGGCAATGGTAGAGTATTTTTAAGGCGAGAGATGAAATTTATCGAGAAAAAGAGGATAAAACGAATTGAGGAAGTGTCTTTTTCTTTTATAACATCAATAAAACACCCTTTTATCCTTTAGTGAAATCATGATATTTTAAGAAACACTCTGCTATTTTGAATAATTTGTCAATTTAACAATATTTTGAAAGAAGACTAATTGTGTTTCTTTATTTTCCTACTTAATATAACTCCCTTTTAAAGATAACTTGTATTATGGAAGTGACCCTTTTTTCACCTTATTTTTCACAAAATTTGGACATTTGTGGTGGCAAAATGAAAGACACCTAGACACTGACCTACGCGAAAGCATGGTGACTAATCTAAGACTCTAGATGATAATGGTGGACATGAATCATGAAATGGCAATAACCATGAATGGACTGGATGGATTAACTTTTAAATACCTTGACATATCCAACGAACAAAGTTTTATTTGAAAATTGACTTGGAAATATAAAATTTTGACCTAGCACCACTACTAAACAAATTTGAAAGAGTACATTTTGATCACTGAATATGGACACTAACATTAGATTCAGATGGGGATGGAAGCTCCTTCAAAGGGGCATACTTATCAAGTAAACGCCTGAAAGGGAAAATATGCTCAGGATCATCTTTGCAATGAGGTTTTAAGAACATTTTGTAGTTCTCATTGTCCAAATCCATCTCTTTGAACCAAATTTATCCATGGTTCGGGATACTTGTGGCTAAAGAAATAACATCTATTGATATGGTGAATTCAATACCTGCTATGAAAGCCCTATCTCTTCTGAAGCTAGTGGCAAAAAGGCTTGTCAATTGTAATCAACGGTTGTCATTGATGTCAACCCAAGCAACACCAGGGGCTAACCCAATATTGCATGGGAATTTTTACCTACCAAATTAATATATTCTAGGTAAATAATTATTTTTATGGTTTCTACTTGTCGATATGTTTCCGTTGATATATGGCACGCCACGTAATTCTTCACGGTTTGAGAGATATTCATGTTTGAAGTTTATACCCCCAGTTAGTGGGCTAAAACCCCATAGGGTTGTGGCATGGTTCATTGAAAAGTCATAATTAATATTTTTTAAGCTCCTAAAATCCTTCCCACATTCACTTGTTGAAGCCCCTCTCAACCTAAGCTTTTACATAAATTGTGATCCTCATATCCTCCTAAGGCAAGGGATTTCGCTACTTGAAACAGGTCATCGTGGAATTTTCCCTCTAACTTTTTTTCTACGAAGTTTCAGAAGCTGAAAGTTTTATGACGCGAAGCCAAAATATAGAGGAATCTACTATGAAACTTTTATATCAAGGTGCGCAAAATTTTCGGAGATATGATCTGTGGAAGTCAGTGTTTTTGTAGGTTCTTGAAATTCATCTCAAAGAAATGACCTTGGGAAAATCGTCATAACTTTCTCTCTGAGTATCGGATTGGAATTCTGTAAAAAGTGGAAGATAGTGTACAGTATGCATTTTTTTCTCTATCAATTTCAGATCCAAATGAAGAAACAATGACATGTGGCATGTCATACAAGTTTTCTCTGCTGAAAAAGTCCATAATTAGGGCATTGTGAGAGATTGGGTATAACTCTCTCTTGAAGAATAAAAATTGGGTCATAGCTATGGCATTATAAATATAAATCATAGGAATACTATGGTACCAAAAATCACATATTGGGGATTTGAAATAGCAGAGATACACCAGATTCAATATCGAGCTCCTAGAAGGCAAGAAAAAGCTAGATCATGTGTTGTCAAGGGCTGCAAAGGACCAGACTTTCTAGGGAGGAAAAGAAAAGCTGATCCAGGTGGATATTGGTGGCCGCATGCCTATTCCACTTGGGGCCCCACCATTGAGTCTTTTATTTTTTTAGTTTCGGCACAACTTACTATTTTTAGCAGTTTTTTGGGTCTTGAACTTCCGGAGCCGTTTTGAGGTCCTAAACGATGTTTTTTGGGCATCGCGCCTCCAGCGAATATCATTCCATTCAAAAATGGATATTCATGGTGAAAGTTTTAGTCCTCAGATAGATCTTTCTAATGATGTACCATGTGCGTCAAACAAATATAGTATGCCAAAGTTACGTCCCTGGGAAGTTGAAACACCAATTTACCCAAACAGGGCCCATAGTTTTGGCGCTTCATCTCCTAGGGTTAGGTTTTTGGATGTTTAGAGTTATACATTGTTTCTCAATAATAAATAGCCCCTAAAGCCTCATTGTAACTGATTTTAGAGGCCTGTAGCCGCCACATCTGTTCTCAGAGATAGCTACCAGCGCCATAGCTAGTTTTATTTCCATTCTGTCTGTAAGCAAATTCTAGTTCTTTGATATTAATGAAATGAAGTGTTGTTTTCGCTGCATCTCTGTATTTATGGTTATATGTTTATTCTATTGCGTTCCTGCATAAATTTGGATCAGTGGTATCAGAGCGGTCTACTTTTTCTCGATCCTTCTTTACATGTCCCCAACGAGGTTGGGGTATAAGGAGCTAGGGCTTGATCTGGTGGAACATTTGCAAGATCAGCCTCGCAAACCTCGACGGATGCCCATGGGGGATGAAAAGAAAGATGAAGGAGTAGGAGATCCTATCAAAATATTGCTCGAGAAGGCCCTCGAAAAACAAAGGAACACTTTGATGGATAAATTTTCTCAGATCCTTCAACGGTTGCCCACCAGCGACGCATCTACATCCAGCAGCCACTCTGGAGGCGCGACTCCTTTTAAGGTACAAGTAAATTTTGACATTCCCATATTTGAGGGTCAAATAGACACAGATGCTATAGATAGATGGTTGAATCTATTAGAAGGATATTTTTCTATTCATGACTTTTCAGACCGGGAGAAGATTATTTTTTCACTCCTCAAAGCTACCCCCCATGTTAAGGACTAGTGGGAAACCTACTGTGAGAACAAGGACCAGACAGAACCCTCTATATTCTCGGTCGTACCAACTTGGAATTACTTTTGAGATGTCGTCAAGGAACAGTACTATCCCGTGGGGAGATATGAGGACAAGTACATACAATGGACCACGCTGTGACAACAAAGGGATCAAGATGTGCATGAGTTGAAGAATCTACTCCATACCTTGCGCACAAAGTTGGGTATCAAATATTCAGAGAAACACCTAGTTCTAAAGTATCATATATATCTGCATAGATACATTTAGGAGGAAATGGAGTTCCTCAACATCTCCTCGCTTGATACGGCATACCGGTATGCTTCCAAGATTGAGCAGAAATTCAAATAGAAGAAGCGAGACTTTGGATATGAAAATAAAAAGCAAGGGAAAGGTGCTTCCAAACCACAGAACAAAGGACAGAGCCAAGGCATGGCGGCTAAAGACAACCCATCGAAGCCACAAGAAAAGAAAAACACCGCAAATCCAAAGAAGGACACGGGAAAGTGGTGTGAGTTCCACAAGAGCTCCACTCACAACACAAGTGAGTGTCAGGCCAAGCAGTCGCTAGTGGCCGAGATGAGGGCTTCTGAGTCAGATGCATGCTCCGACTCCGAATCAGAACTTGAAAAGGGGAATGAAAAAGGGAAACATATTATTGATGCAGAGCCCAATGCCACTGTTGCCACTACAAAGATCCAGAAGGAGGAACTGAAATATCTAGAGGAGGAGGAACGTCTCTTCCACTCCCAGATGTGGGTAAAGGGCTCCCCTATACAGTTCACTATCGAAAATGGGAGCCAAAAGAACCTCATTTCAGCAGATGTCGTGAAGCGGTTGGGCTTGCCGACCATAGCTCACCCACATCCATACACGATCGGGTGGCTTCACCAAGGACGAGATCTCTGCATCATCCAGCAGTGCCGCCTTCCCTATAGCATCAAGCCCTTCACGGATGAGGTATTATGTGACGTTGCTCCTATTGATGTTTCTGATGTATTATTAGGAAAACCATACTTGTGGAAGCATCATGCTGTGTATGAGTCTCGACCTCGTGCTGTTAATGTTACTTTGGGAAATAAGTTGTACAGTATACCAGAGGTACCACCTCATGCTGCTATCTCTTTGGTTACCACAAAACAATGCAGTAAGCTCATTTCCCAAACCAGGAAATTCATTTTCCTGATGATCCGTCCCCAGGGCAAGAAGAAGACTGTGGCCACAACCTCCAGAAAGGGCTCCTCTACACAACAACAACAAATCGATAAGGTTGTGGAGGAGTACGGGGACATCTTCACCTCACCCACAGGGGTTCCTCTGCACTATCAGGTCAAGCACTCGATTGATCTGACCCCAGGGGCGCCGCTACCCAATGGACCAATCTATCGACGCTATGTTCTGGAGAATGATGAAATCAAGAGGCAGATTCAGGAGCTATTGCAGAAAGGTCACATCAGACCAAGTTCATTGCCCTGTGGGAGCCCGATCGTGTTGGTACAGGAGAAGGATGGTACGCGGAGACTATGTATTGACTATCGGGCACTGAACAAGATCACTATCTAGAATAGGTACCCAATCCCATAGATTGATGACCTTCTGGACCAACTCAAAGGTGAAAAATATTTCAGCAAGATCAACCTGAATTCTGGGTATCACCAGGTACCAATTGAACCCTCTGATGTGTGGAAGACTGCCTTCAAAGCCAAGGAAGGCCTTTTCAAATGGCTGGTCATGCCTTTCGGGTTGACGAATGCTCCCACAACCTTCATGAGGATGATGGATGACATCTTACAGCCATTCACCAACTCATTTGTAGTGGTGTACTTGGATGACATTCTGATCTTCAGCCGGACTTGGAAGAGCACCTTCACCACATCCAACAAGTCCTCCAAACACTGCGGAAACACAAGTTGTGTGCCAATTTGGAGAAGTGCACATTTGGCATGACCCAGGTTCAATATCAAGGATACATTATTGATGAAAGGGGGGTGCATGTGGATCCAACCAAGATCCATGTCATTTGGGATTGGCCAGCCCCAACCACTATAACAGAGCTTTGCATCTTTCTAGCTCTTGTTAATTTCTACCGTAGATTCGTGTTGGGATTCTCTCATATCACTTGGCCCTTGAGTCAAGTCACCAAGGGAGGAGCAAGAGAAAAATTATTTTGGTCAGAACCTCAATAGAAGGCGTTCACAGAATTGAAAAATCGCCTTTGTTCTGCCCCAGTGCTCACATTACCAGACTTGCAACAGCCATTTGAGATCGAGACATATGCCTCTGACTATGCTATTGGGGCAGTTCTTACTGAACAGGGACATCCAGTGGCATATCACAGTGAGACATTGTCTGACATAGTTCGAAAGTATCCCACTTATGACAAACAAATGTATTCCATTGTGCAAGCTTGTCGAAAATGGAAGCTTTACATTTTGGGGAAGGAAACAATCATCCACACAGACCACCAACCCCTGTAGTTGATACAGACGTAAGGGAAGTTGTAGAATGATCACCATCAGAAGTGGTCCACATATCTGCAACAGTTTCATTTGAATATCAAGTACATGAAGGGTAGCACCAATAATGTTGCAGACTACCTCAGCCGACCACCGACCGTGGCGCTCACCACCGTGCTCAACTCTTGTGGGCATGAGACTTCTGATTGGCCGCTTCTCTATGAGAGTGACCCAGAATTCGACCACATTTACAAGGCACTCTTGGGGGGTACGAAAGTTCCAAATTTTCACCTCTAAGATGCACTTTTATGTCACCTGGGACACCTTTGTGTTCCTTCAAGCGAGCATGCCAAGATGATATGGGAAGCACACTACAGTCGAGTCACTGGGAATTTCGGGGTCGAGAAAACAATAGAAATCCTGCAGAAGTATTTCTATTGGCCAAACCTTCAAAAGGATGTCGAGAAGCACATCAGATCCTACACTGCTTGTGCCATTTCCAAACCGACCATCAAGAAGCAAGGCCTATATACTCCGCTACCTACCCCTAATCGGCCTTGGGAATCCATCTCCATGGATTACATGTCGGGCCTGCCTTCTACTAGGCAGGTAAATGACTGTGTTTTCATGGTCGTCGACATATTCTCAAAGATGGCCATCATGGAGGCCTACAAGAAGAATATCACAGCAGAAGCCACTGCTAAACTCTTCTTTGAATGAGTGTGGGTGCACTTTGGGATCCCATAGTCTATCATATCAGATCGGGATAGAAGGTTCCTCAGCACATTTTGGTCCAGCCTCTGGTCAATGTTGGATACCAAGCTCACCAATTCCACAGCTTTCCATCCCCAAACAGATGGCCAGACAGAGGTCGTCAACAGAATGCTTATACACATTCTGCGCATGTACAATTCAAAGCATCCACGCACATGGGACGAGAGCCTACCATATGTACAACATAGTTATAATCGGGCTCTCCACAGTTCAATCGGCCATAGCCCCTTTTAGGTGGGCTTGGAATTCCAGCTACTATGTCCTATTGACGTAGCCATACCATTTGCAGCTGCTCAGGTTGATTTAGCTCATGTCCAGTCTGAAGTTGACAAAGCAAGTAGCTTCATCGAGCGAATTCAACACATCTACCAACCAGTTCACGATATATTGGACAGAGCCAATGCTAAGTAGAAGAAACGCCATGATCAACACCGGGTGTCACACAACTTCTAGGTGGGCGACAAAGTATGGCTACATTTGCAGAAGAAGTGCCTCAATGGACCCCACTGCAAGCTTCGCCCACCTCGATATGGGTCGTACACTATCACCAAGGCTGTAGGGAACAATGACTTCGAGCTCAGTATTCCACCATTCCTTTGTCTGCACCCAGTCTTCAATGTGGATCGCCTTCATCCTTACTTCCCACCTCTACTGGACACCTCAGACACTTACTTGAATAACTAAAATATTGTAGAGCTTCCTCACACTCTTCCACAACGGGCACGGGAAATACAAGAACACACTCGACTCCTCCGGTCTTCGACTCGCCTTAAAATCCCAACTTACAGTGATCTTGGAACAAACTGTCCTCAGACAGGCGGCCCATCAGGCTTCAGTATTAATTCAAATAATATGTTACATACCACATTATGCTTTAGAGTAGAGCCTTATTGTCTCTGATCTCTTAGAGCATGAATACAAACACTCTTTCACACAAACACTCAATAGCACACTCAAACACAAGACAATCGATGCCCTAACACAAGCACACACACACTTATATAGAATATGAGAAGTATTGAGGGTCCTTGTCAGGCATTACTGGCCTAGACGGTGTCTGCTCAATATTCTCGAGTAAAATAATTAAAGTAAAATGCACTACCAAGGACCTTTCGGTTCTCGGTCACTGTCAAAATCATTATCATGGTCAGGTTCACTGATTTCAGATGAAGATGAGGGATCCTTTTGGTTTTCCCAAGAGATATGATTTATCCATTCCAAGTACTCAGATTCCCATTGATGATCTGGCTGGTCTTGAGCATCTTGATACAGGTCCACGAAAATGGTTGCTTTATCCTCGAATACCTTCTCTTTTCCTTTTTCTGTAGCTGCTTTTCATTTGGTGGAGACTGTAGAAGATTCGAATTTTTGTAAATCCTTTGATGATTTTCCTATATCAAGCTTTATCGTATCTATCGTAACATAGAGATTCTTCTGTGGAAAGATATATTTATCATCAGATTTTTGCCACCTGTTGACATATGCCATTGGGTCTATCTCTATGTCGAGGAAAGAATCTTTCTTGCTTCTACGGAATTCAGGCATTGATAGGACTGGCATCTCCACTCCGTCCAATAATTCCCATTTGAAAATTTGAAACATGCTGACAGAGCTTTCTTTTGAACATTGGATCCAGTGTTTGCATGTATGATTGATATCTGTCTTTTGTTGCCATCCTAACTCAAAAATCATGGAAGAAAATACTTTAGTTGAAAACAATAAACTTATCAAACATACTACATCATCAGTCCAATTTCCGGCCATAACAGTAATAGTAACCAATGCCTTCTGATTAATCAGTAATTTAATTATTTTTATCCTTCCTTGACAGTCTTCAAGTTTTTTAATCAGGGAAAATTTGTCGGGCAACTTGATTTTATGAAACTCTTTCAACCAAAGGGTCAACTTCTTTATTTCTTCATCATTGTCAGCTAACACAGATTCATCAATCCTTTATGGTCCATAAATTTGTTCGAAAGGATCTGGAACAATAGGATTTCTAAATCATATACTCTGATAATCCCATGGAGTAGAGAAGGTTCTCAAATACTGTAATGTTCTCATAACACATTGAGATGCTCTAATCTGTGGTTTCTTCTTGCAACAACCATCTCTGATTTCCCAATCAACAAAAGGTTCAAACAATTTATACTGAGGGAAAGAATCTGTACCTGTAAAATTTTCATCATTTCTTTGTAGGAAGGCAGCATCAATCTCTGAACTCCTTCAGTCATGTTTATTTCATCTAAATCCAACATCTTGGCTGAAGTATAAACTGCAAAAGAGAAATCTACACCACCAATAATTTGGTAATAGTTCAAAGTCTGTAAGGCTTTGATCATATCCGCGGTGTATGTCCTTGACCAGTAGTCATCCAAAGTTTTAAAATAAAGTTTTACTTTCATATTGGGCAAAGGATAAAATTTTACCAGTTCTTCATCTAAACCCAATAAAATTCCAACATTCTTAGACTGCCAGGCTTGAAATTTTTGTATCCACTGATTTCTTCATATTCGAAGTCCAACAATTTTCTTAATTTCTTCGGCCACATCATCAAGAACTAATTCAAGAATCTAAAACCTTTTGACAAAAGTTTTAAAATTATCATCTGCAGCAGTCTTACCTGGAAGAATAAAAAAATTAGTTCTTCCTACTCCACTATAATCTTTGTTCATGTCTCTAGTAAGAGCATCGGCCAAATAGTTAGAAATACCTAGAACCCATTCAACATCAAAATCATACATCTGAAACCAAATCTACCATGCCAATAATCTTCCTCTTGCGAGTTGTTTTGATATCTTTGCTGATAAGAAATACTTAAAATTCATAGAATTGGTTCTTATCAGAAATTTGGCAGCGGCTAAATATAACTAAAATTTTTGAATACCATTAAAAGTGGCGAGAGTCTCTTTTTCAGCCGTGAAATAATTTTTCTGGTGAGGCTGAAACTCACCTGATGCATATGCACATAAAATTTCTTCGCCGGTATCCTCCTTTCTTTCAAAAAGGATGGCAGCCCAAAAAGAATCAGAGGCATCAGTCTGCAAGATTAAAAATCCATTACCTGGAGGCTTGACTTTTGGCAGCTGCTTGCATTCGGCTTTTAATAATTTGACTCTTTTCGTAGCTTCTGGTGACTAACCAGAGTTTAAATGCTTTCGAATTGGAGCAGTCTTCTTAGAAAGTCTAGGAATATACTTATGCACATAGTTGAGCACACCCATAAATCTTTGAATCATTTTTGTATCTTGCATTTCATTTGGAAACTCGGAGAGTTTTCTGAGTACATGTGGCTGCATCTGGATCTTTCCATTAATGACATGAATTCCCAAAAAATCAATGCTATCTTGAAAAAGGACCATTTTCTTTTCAGAGAGAACAATACCGTGCTTTCTGACTTCATTGAGGAATATCTGCAAATGCTTCATATGGTCTTCAAGATTTTGACTATGAATCAATATATCATCAATATAGAAAACAATAAAATCATATTTACCAAAAAAAAAAATTCATACGCCTTTGAAAGAAGGCAGGCGCATTCTTTAAACCAAAAGGAACAACTTTCCACTGAAAAAATCCTGCGGGACAAGTGAAAGCAGTCTTATGACGATCTTCTTCTCTAATTTGTATCTGGTAATAACCAGACTTCATGTCAAATTTAATAAAGATCTTACTATGCTGAATCTTCTGCATAATCGTTTCCTGGCGAGGTAAAGGATAATTGAAGCTCTTGGTGATGGAATTCAAAGGTTTATAATTTATCACCGTTCTCGCTTTACCTCTTACTATTTCAGAATGATTTCTTACCAGAAAAGCAGAGCATGAGTAATGAGAAGAGCTTGGTTCAATCAATTGAAGATTCAAGAGTTCTTCAATCTGCTTTCTAATTTCTTTTTCATCACTGGGAGTACAGGGAATCAGTTTCCTTGGACCCAATTGTCATGAAGGGTGACAATCTCCTGTTGAGGACTCTCTATACTCCAGAATGCTTGAGGATTTTCAGAATATTTTTTTTTAAATTCATCAAAAATAGCAACTTGTGCTGGAGACCAATCAGAATTTATGTTCGCTTTCTGCTTAGTTTTGTTCTGACTCCTTTCTTCATAAATCTATAAAAATTCTTGCCAATTGTTAGAGTCATTTTTTGGTCTTCTGTCACCTGCTTTCTTTTGGCTATTTTCTCTTCGGGCTTCTGAATTAGCCAAATTTAATCTTGGGACTGCAGTTGCCTTTTTATTTATATTGAATATAACTTTATCTTCACTGATAGTAACTGGTAATACATAATTGATAAAAGGCATGCCAAGAAATAAACTAGCAGATGTATCATAATGTTGGACAGCAGAAAACTTTACTATACTCCCCCCAATTTTTAAAGAAACATTGTCGACATAATGGGTGAGATTTACCGATCCACCAGTGGTCTCAGAAATAAGAATATTTTGTAGAGGTTTCCATAAACCTTTGAAAAGAGAAGGGTGAGCTAAATTATTTGACCCGCCCGTGTCAATGAAGGCATCAACATTAATCCAATCACCTTTGACTTGAAATTCAACAGGAATATACAGAATATTGTTAGTTTTAACAATCTTTTTGAGAAAAGAGCTTTCATTAGTATTAATAGATGCTGGAGCGGGCAAAGATGAGGACTGAGAAAATGTCTTCGGATAAGGGCAAAAAGAATTTAGAGTGGGCTGTGGAGGCAAGGAATTTAAAACGGGGGTTGAATTCTTAATACCACTATCGGGAGGAATAGAAAGTGAGGGAACCATAGAGCCATTATCATCTGAAAGGTATTCAGATGTCTCATCAGTATAATCATCTGAACTAATTTCATCACTGTAATACAATTCATTGTCTTCATAGCATTCAGTGTCATCAGAGCATCTATTCATTTTTTGACAGGTATCTGGAACTGTTTCAGTGTCTGATAGAGAAGCATCAGTCAGAATATATAAATTTGATACTTCATCCTGGGAATCAACTATGGACCAATTATCAACAAAATCATCAATCTCAATACAGGCTTTTAACTTATTAGAAGAACTTTTGGGACACTTGCAAGCAAAGTGACCTTCTTGTTTGCAAATAAAACATGCAGAACAACTCACACCAACAGAGTTAAACCTAGACTGCATGGAACAGGCCACCATAGATTGTATCAGGGACATGAAAATAAAGTGCACTCACCAACAGAACATCCAACTGTATCGGATTGTCAAAACTGGCCAACTCCTCCACCAAGGCAAGTGGTTCACCAGGGACCAAGTTCAGCAGAAGTTTCCTCATCTCATTGAAGAAATCAACGCAATGGGGACCATTGCTTCTTAAGGGGGGAGGAATGATCCAGGTGGATATTGGTGGCCACCCGCCTATTCCACTTGGGGCCCCACCATTGCCTCTTTCATTTTTTCAGTTTCGGCACAACTTACTATTTTTAGCAATTTTTCGGGTCCTAAACTTCCGGAGCCGTTTTGAGGCCCTAAACGACGTTTTTTGGGCATCACACCTCTAGCAAATATCATTCCATTCCAAAATGGATATTTGTGGCGAAAGTTGTAGTCCTCAGATAGATATTTATAATGATGTACCATGTGCGTCAAACGGAGATAGTATGCCAAAGTTACGTCCTTGGGAAGTTGAAACACCAATTTAACCAAACGGGGCCCATAGTTTTGGCGCTTCATCTCCTAGCGTTAGGTTTTTGGATGTTTAGAGTTCTCAATTGTTTCTCAATAATAAATAGGCCCTAGAGCCTCATTGTAACTGAGTTCAAAGGCCTGTAGCTGCCACATCTCTTCTTAGAGATAGCTACCAGCGCCCTAGCTAGTTTTATTTCCATTCTGTCTGTAAGCAAATTCCAGTTCTTTGATATTAATGAAATGAAGTGTTATTTCCATTGCATCTCTGTATTTATGGTTATATGTTTATTCTGTTGCATTCCTGCATAAATCTGGATCAGTGGTATTAGAGTGGTCTGCTTTTTCTCGATCCTTCTGTGCATGTCCCCAACGAGGTCAAGGTATAAGGAGCTAGGGCTTGATCTGGTGGAACCTTTGCAAGATTAGCCTCACAAACCTTGACAAACGCTCATGGGGGATGAAAAGAAATATGAGGGAGTAGGAGATCCTATCAAAATATTGCTCGAGGAGGCCCTCGAAAAACAAAGGAATGTGATGATGGATAACTTTGCTCAGATCCTTCAACGGCTGCCCACCGGCGGCGCATCTACATCCAGCAGCCACTCTGGAGGCGCGCGACTCCTTTTAAGGTACAAGTAAATTTTGACATTCTCATATTTGAGGGTTAAATAGACGCAGATGCCGTAGATAGATGGTTGAATCTATTAGAAGGATATTTATCTGTTCATGACTTTTCAGACCGGGAGAAGATTATTTTTGAACTCCTCAAAGCTACCCCCCATGTTAAGGACTGGTGGGAAACCTACTGTGAGAACAAGGACCAGACATAACCCTCTTTGTTCTTGGCCGTACCAACTTGGAATTCTTTCTGAGACGTCATCAAGGAAAAATACTATCCCGTGGGGTGCTATGAGGACAAGTATAAATAATGGACCACACTGCGACAACAAAGGGATCAAGATGTGCATGAGTTGACGAATATGTTCCATACCTTGCACACAAAGTTGGGTATCAAAGATTCAGAGAAACACTTGGTGCTAAATTATCGCAACTATCTGCACATATACATTCAGGAGGAAATGGAGTTCCTTGACATCTCCTTGCTTGGTACGGCATACCGGTATGCTACCAAGATTGAGAAGAAATTCAAACAGAAGAAGCGAGACTTTGGATCTGCGAATCAAAAGCAAGGGAAAGGTGCTTCCAAACCGCAGAACAAAGGAAAAATCCAAGGCATGGTGGCTAAAGACAACCCGTCGAAGCCACAAGAAAATAACAACACCGCAAAGCTAAAGAAGGACATGGGAAAGTGGTGTGAGTTCCACAAGAGCTCCACTCACAACACAAGTGAGTGTCGGGCCAAGCAGTCGCTAGTGGCCGAGATGAGGGCTTCTGAGTGAGATGCATGCTCCGAATCTGAATCGGAACTTGAAAAGGGGAATGAAAAAGGGAAAAAAATTATTGATTCGGATCCCAACGCCACTGTTGCCACTAGAAAGATCCAAAAGTAGGAACCGGAAGACCCAGAGGAGAAGGAACGTCTCTTCCACTCCTAGATGTTGGTAAAGGGCTCCCCTGTACAGTTCATTGTCGACAATGGGAGCCAAAAGAACCTCATTTCAGTATACGTCGTGAAGTGGTTGGGCTTGCCCACCACAGCTCACCCACATCCATACACCATTGGGTGGCTTCACCAAGGACGAGATCTCCGCGTCAGCCAGCAGTGTCGTCTTCCCTATAGCATCAAGCACTTCACGGATGAGGTATTATGTGACTTTGCTCCTATTGATGTTTCTGATGTATTATTAGGACAACCATACTTGTGGAAGAATCATGCTGTGTATTAGTCTTGACCTCGTGCTCTTATTGTTACTTTGGGAAATAAGTTGTACAAGATACCAGAGGTACCACCTCCTGTCGCTATCTCTTTGGTTACTGCAAAACATTGAAGTAAGCTCATTTCCCAAACCAGGAAATTCGTTTTCCTGATGATCCGCCCCCAGGGAAAGAAGAAGACTGTGGCCACGACCTCCAGACAGGGCTCCTCTACACGACAACAACAAATGGATAAGATTGTGGAGGAGTACGGGGACATCTTCACCTCACCCACAGGGGTTCCTCTGCACTGTCAGGTCAAGCACCCGATTGATCTGACCCCAGGTGCGCCGCTACCCAATGGACCAATCTATTGGTGGTCTATTCTGGAGAATGATGAAATCAAGAGGCAGATTCAGGAGTTGTTGCAAAAAGGTCACATCAGATCAAGTTCATCGCTTTGTGGGAGCCCGATCGTGTTGGTACAGAAGAAGGACGGGACGTGGAGACTCTGTATTGACTATCGGGCACTGAACAAGATCACTGTCTAGAATAGGTACCCAATCCCACGGATTGATGACCTTCTGGACCAACTCAAAGGTGAAAAATATTTCAGCAAGATTGACTTGAAGTCTTGGTATCACCAGGTACCAATTGAACCCTCTGATGTGTGGAAGACTGCCTTCAAAGCCAAGGAAGGCCTTTTCGAATGGCTGGTCATGCCTTTCGGGTTGACGAATGCTACCGCAACCTTCATGAGGATGATGGACGACATCTTGAGGCCATTCACCAACTCATTTGTAGTGGTGTACTTGGATGACATTCTGATCTTCAGCCAAACTTGGGAAGAGCACCTTCACCGCATCTGACAAGTCCTCCAAACACTGCAGAAACACAAGTTGTGTGCCAATTTGGAGAAGTGCACGTTTGGCATGACCCAAGTTCAATATCTGGGATACATTATTGATGAAAGGGGGGTGCATGTGGATCTAGCCAAGATCCAAGTCATTCAGGATTGGCCAACCCCAACCACTATAACAGAGCTTCGTAGCTTTCTGGGTCTTGCTAATTTCTACCATAGATTCATGTTGGGATTCTCTCATATCACTTGGCCCTTGAGTCAAGTCACCAAGGGAGGAGCGAGAACAAAATTCTTTTGGTCGAAACCTCAACAGAAGGCGTTCATAGAATTGAAAAATCCCCTCTGTTCTGCCCCAGTGCTCACATTACCAGACTTGCAACAGCCATTTGAGATCGAGACAGATGCCTCTGACTATGCTATTGGGGCAGTTCTTACTGAACAGGGACATCCAGTGGCATATCACAGTGAGACATTGTCTGACACAATTTGCAAGTATCCCACTTATGACAAAGAAATGTATTCCATTGTGCAAGCTTGTCGATAATGGAAGCATTACATATTGGGGAAGGAAACAATCATCCACACAGACCACCGACCCCTGTAGTTCATACAGACACAAGGGAAGTTGCAGAATGATCGCCATCAGAAGTGGTCCACATATCTGCAATAGTTTCATTTGAATATCAAGTACAAGAAGGGTAGCACCAATAATGTTGCAGACTGCCTCAGCCGACCACCGAACGTGGCGCTCACCACTGTGCTCAACTCTTGTGGGCATGAGACTTCTGATTGGCCGCTTCTCTATGAGAGTGACCCAGAATTTGGCCACACTTACAAGACACTCTTGGGGGGTACGCAAGTTCCAAATTTTCACCACCAAGATGCACTTTTATGTCACCTGGGACACCTTTGTGTTCCTTCAAGAGAGCGTGCCAAGATGATATGGGAAGCACACTACAGTCGAGTCGCTGGGCATTTCGGGGTTGATAAAACATTAGTAATCTTGCAGAAGTATTTCTATTGGCCAAACCTTCGAAAGGATGTAGAGAAGCACATCAGATCCTACACTGCTTGTGCCATTGGCAAACCGACCATCAAGAAGCAAAGGCCTATATACTCCTCTACCTACCGCTAGTCGGCCTTGGGAATCCATCTCCATAGATTACATTTCAAGTCTGCCTTCCACTAAGTAGGGAAATGACTGTGTTTTCATGGTCATCGACAGATTCTCGAAGATGGCCATCATGGCGGCCTGCAAGAAGAATATCACAGCAAAAGCCACTGCTAAACTCTTCTTTGAATGAGTGTGGGTGCACTTTGGGATCCCAAAGTCTATCATATCAGATCGGAATAGCAGGTTCCTCAGCACATTTTGGTCCAGCCTATGGTCAATGTTGGATACCAAGTCCACATCTTTCCATCCCCAAACAGATGGCCAGACAGAGGTCATCAACAGAATGCTTGTACACATTTTGCGCATGTACATTTCAAAGCATCCATGCACATGGGACGAGAGCCTAACATATGTACAACATAGTTATAATTGGGCTCTCCACAGTTCAATCGGCCATAGCACCTTTCAGGTGGGCTTGGGATTCCAGCCATTATGTCCTTTTGACGTAGCCATACCATTTGCAGCTGCTCAGGCCGATTCCGCTCATGTCCAGTCTGAAGTTGACAAAGCAAGTAGCTTCATCGAGCACATTCAACACATCCGCCAACAGGTTCATGATATATTGGACAGAGCCAATGCCAAGTACAAGCAATGCCATGATCAACACCAGGTGCCACACAACTTCCAGGTGGGCGACAAAGTATGGCTACATTTGCAGATGGAGCGCCTCACTGGACACCACCGCAAGATTCGCCCACTCCGATATGGGCCGTACACCATCACCAAGTCTATAGTGAACAATGCCTTCGAGCTCAGTATTCCACCATTCCTTGGTCTGCACCCAGTCTTCAATGTGGATCGCCTTCATCCTTACGTCCCACCTCTACTGGACACCTCAGACATTGCAGAACAACTCACACCAACAGAGTTAAACCCAAACTGCATGGAATAGGCCACCATAGATTGTATCAGGGACATGAAAATAAATAGCACTCGCCAACAGAACATCCAACTGTATCGGATTGTCAAAGCTGGCCAACTCCTGCACCAAGGAAAGTGGTTTACCAAGGACCAAGTTCAGCAGAAGTTTCCTCATCTCATTGAAGAACTCAATGCAATGGGGACCATTGCTTCTTAAGGGGGGAGGAATGATCTAGGTGGATATTGGTGGCCACCCGCCTATTCCACTTGGGGCCCCACCATTCCCTCTTTCATTTTTTCAGTTTCGGCACAACTTACTATTTTTAGCAGTTTTTCAGGTCCTGAACTTCCAGAGCCATTTTGAGGCCCTAAACGACGTTTTTTGGGCATCACACCTCCAGCAAATATCATTCTGCTAAAGAATGGATATTCATGGTGAAAGTTGTAGTCCTCGGATAGATATTTCTAGTGATGTACCATGTCTGTCAAACGGAGATAGTATGCCAAAGTTACGTCCCTGGGAAGTTGAAACACCAATTTACCCAAACGGGGCCCATAGTTTTGGCGCTTCATCTCCTAGGGTTAGGTTTTTGGATGTTTAGAGTTCTTCATTGTTTCTCAATAATAAATAGGCCCTCGAGCCTCATTGTAACTGAGTTCAAAGGCTTGTAGCCGCCACATCTCTTCTGAGAGATAGCTACCAGCGCCCTAGCTAGTTTTATTTCCATTCTGTCTGTAAGCAAATTCCAGTTCTTTGATATTAATGAAATGAAGTGTTGTTTCCGCTACATCTCTATATTTATGGTTATATGTTTATTCTGTTGCGTTCCTGCATAAATCCAGATCAGTGGTATCAGAGCGGTTTGCTTTTTCTCGATCCTTCTTTGCATGTCCCCAATTAGGTCGGGGTATAAGGAGCTAGGGCTTGATCTGGTGGAACCTTTGCAAGATTAGCCTCGCAAACCTCGACAATGCCCATGGGGGATGAAAAGAAAGATGAGGGAGAAGGAGATCCTATCAAAATATTGCTCGAGGAGGCCCTCGAGAAACAAAGGAACGCGATGATGGATAAGTTGCTCTCCTTCTTGAGCATACACATGGCCTTATCTGCATCAAATGACCACTTTCTGAGTATGACTCCTTTAAAGGTACAAGTAAATTTTACATTCCCATATTCCATGTCAAATAGACACGGATACCCATGATAGATGGTTGAATCTGTTAGAAGGATATTTCTCGGTTCATGACTTTTCAGACCGGGAGAAGATTATTTTTACACTCCTCAAAGCTACCCCCATGTTAAGGACTGGTGGGAAACCTACTGTGAGAACAAGGACAAGACAGAACCCTCTCTGTTCTCAGCCGTACCAACTTGGAACTATTTCCGAGATGCCGTCAAGGAATAGTACTATCCCGTGGGGAGTTATGAGGACAAGTACATACAATGGACCATGCTGCGACAACAAAGGGATCAAGATGTGCATGAGTTGACGAATCTGTTCCATACCTTGTGCACAAAGTTGGGTATCAAAGGTTCGAAGAAACATTTGGTGTTGAAGTACCACAATTTTTTGTACAAATACATTTAGGAGGAAATGGAGTTCCTCGAAATCTCCTCGCTTGGTTGGACATACCAATATGCTACTAAGATAGAGCATAAATTCAAATAGAAGAAGCAAGACTTTGGATCTAAATAAAAAGAAAGGAAAGTGATTCCAAACCTTACATGAGAAGCAACAAAGAGACGGAGAGCCAAGGCATGGTGGCTAAAACCGGCCATCGAAGCCCTGAAAAGAAACAAAGCAACAAAAAGAAGGACTGAGGAAAGTGGTGTGAGTTCCCATGGGAACCTAACACGAAGCACAAATTGTGAGGGTCAGGCCAGCGACTAGTGGCAGTGAGGGCTTCTAAAATTCGAGATGCATGCTTTGACTCTGAATCGAAGAGACTGAAAAGGGGAATGAAAAGGGAAACAGTGTGTGCGGAGCCAAACGCCAAGAACATTGCCACTACGAAGATCCAGAAGCAGGAACTAGAAGATCTAGAGGAGGAGGAACGTCTCTTCCACTCCTAGATGTGGGTAAAGCGCTCCCCGGTATAGTTCATTGTCGACAATGGGAGCCAAAAGAACCTCATTTCAGCAGACACCGTGAAGCGGTTGGGCTTGCCGACCACAGCTCACCCACATCCATACACCATCGGGTGGCTTCACCAGGGACGAGATCTCCGCGTTAGCTAGCAGTGTCACCTTCCCTATAGCATCAAGCCCTTCCTGGATGAGGTATTATGTGACGTTGCTCCTATTGATGTTTCTGATGTATTATTAGGACAACCATACTTGTGGAAGTGTCATGTTGTGTATGAGTCTCGACCTTGTGCTATTATTGTTACTTTGGGAAATAAGTTGTACAGGATACCAGAGGTACCACCTCCTGCGGCTGTCTCTTTGGTTACTGCAAAACAATGTAGTAAGCTCATCCCCAGCCCCAAATTCTTTTCTTGATGACGCACCCCGGGCAAGAAGAAGAGCGGTGTACGACCTCCGAACGGGCTCCTACGCACGACAACAACAAATGGATACTCTTGTGGAGGAATGCAGTGTATATTCACCTCACCCACAGGGGTTCCTCTGCACTGTCAGGTCAAGCACCCGATTGATCTGACCCCAGGTGCGCCACTACCCAATGGACCGATCTATCGGCGCTCTATTCTGGAGAATGATGAAATCGAGAGGCAGATTCAGGAGCTGTTGCAGAAAGGTCACATTAGACCAAGTTCATTTCCCTGTGGGAGCCCGATCGTGTTGGTACAAAAGAAGGATGGGACGTGGAGACTCTGTATTGACTATCGGGCACTGCACATGATCACTGTCCGGAATAGGTACCCAATCCCACGGATTGATGACTTTCTGGACCAACTCAAAGGTGCAAAATATTTCAGCAAGATTGACCTGAAGTCTGGGTATCACCAGTTACCAATTGAACCCTCTAATGTGTGGAAGACTACCTTCAAAGCCAAGGAAGGCCTTTTCAAATGGCTGGTCATGCCTTTCGGGTTGACAAATTCTCCCGCAACCTTCATGAGGATGATGGACCACATCTTATGGCCATTCACCAACTCATTTGTAGTGGTGTACTTGGATGACATTCTGATCTTCAGCCAGACTTGGGAAGAGTACCTTCACCACATCCGACAAGTCCTCCAAACACTGTGGCAACACAAGTTGTGTGCCAATTTGGAGAAGTGCATGTTTGGCATGACCCAGGTTCAATATCTGGGATACATTATTGATTAAAGGGGGGTGCATGTGGATCCAACCAAGATCCAAGTCATTCGAGATTGGCCAGCCCCAACCCAGCCTGGAAGCTTTGCGGCTTTACGGGTCTTGCTAATTTCTATGCAGGTAGATTCATGTTGGGATTCTCTCAATATCACTTGGCCCTTGAGTCAAGTCACCAAGGAGGAGCTGAGAGAAAAATTCTTTTGGTTGGAACCTTAATAGAGGCATTCGAGAGACATCTGAAAAATCGCTCTGCGTCCGCTCGAGTCATATTACCGTATTTCTGATAAGTTGATTTGAGATCGAGACGAATGCCTCTCGACTATGCTATGTGGGGCAATTCTTACTTTCAGCTAGGGACGATCCGAAAGTGTACACGAAGGAGACATTATCCGACAGCTTCGAAAGTATCCCACTTATGATGCGAAGAAATGTATTCCATTGTGAAAGCTTATCGAAGGCACTGGAAGCATTATATTTTTGGGGGAGGAAAACGATCATCCACACAGACCATGCCCGACCTTTTAGCTAGTTCATAGCCGTACGGACTAAAGGGAAGTTAGCATGAATGATCGCCATCGTAAGTGCAGGTCCACATATCTCGCAATATGTTTTATTTTCGAATATCAAGAACAAGAAGGGTATCATCAATAATGCTAGCAGATACTTCTTAGCCAACCACCCGATCGTGGCACTCACTCACCATGCTCAACTCTTGTGGGCATGAGACTTTCACGATTGGCCACTTCTCTATGAGATGACCCAAAATTCGGCCACACTTACAAGGCACTCTTGAGGGGTACGCAAGTTCCAAATTTTCACCTCCAAGATGCACTTTTATGTCACTCCGGGACACCTTTGTGTTCCTTCAGAGCGATGCGATGCCAAGATGATATGACAGGAAGCACACTTTAGTTGAGTCGCCCGGGAATCTGGTCGAGAAAATAGTAGCAACCCGCAAAAGTATATCTATTGGCCAAACCTTCGAAAGGATGTCGAGAAGCACATCGCATCCTCGCACTACTTGTGCCATTTCCAAACCGACCATCAAGAAGTGAGCCTATATACTCGATACCTACCCCTAGTCAGGCCTTGGGTCCATCTCCATGGTTACATGTCGGGCCCGCCTTTCTACTAAACGGGGAAATGACCGTGTTTTCGTGGTCATCGTGCGTGTCTCGAAGATGGCCATCATGGCGGCTACTCGCAAGAAGAATACTGCACACTAGTAAGCTTTATCGCTAAACTCTTCTAACTGAGCGAGTGTGGGTGCACTTTGGGATCCCACATTCTATCATATCAAATCGGGATAGCGTGCTCCTCAAGCACATTTTGGTCCAGCCCTCACGTGGTCAATGTTGGATCACCAAGCTCACCAAGTCCCACAAATTTCCATCCCCAAGACAGATGGCGTGATTGATAGGTCGTCAACGTGGGAATCGTTGTACATTCTCGTGCATGTACAATTCAAAGCATCCACGCACATGGGGACTGATAGCCTACCATATGTAGAACATAGTTATAATTAGGCTCTCCATGTGCTCAATCGCGCCATCAGCTCCTTTCGAATGTGGGCTTGGGATTCTAGCCATATGTCCTATTCAGCGTAGCCATACCATTTGCGTACACTGTCCGGGCTGATTTAGCTCATGTCCAGCTGGAAGTTGACAAAGAAAGTAAGCTTCATTGAGCGCATTCAACACATCCACCAATAGGTTCATGATATATTAGATACGCAGCCAATGCCAAGTACAAGAAATTCCATGATTAACACCTAGGGTGCCACACAATTTCTAGTGTAGGCGACAAAGTATGCAGCTACATTTGCTATGAAGGAGCACCTCACCTGGACCCCACCACAAGCTTCGCCCACTCCCGATATGGGCCGTACACCATCACGCAAGTGGTCATGGAGGTGCTGAAATGCCCTTCGAGCTCGACATTCCACCATTCCTTGGTCTTCACTAGGAGTCAATGTGGATCGCCTCGATCCCTTACTTCCCACCGTCTCTGTGGACACCCTCAAACATTGCAAAACAACTCACACCAACAAGAGTTAAACCATAGACTCGCATGGAACGAGTGCCACCACAAATTGTATCAAGGACATGTAACATAAAGAGCACCACCAACGAGACATCCAACTGTACATCGCATTGTCAAAGCTAGCCAACTCCTACAACAAGGCAAGTGGTTCACCGGTGGACCAAGTTCAACGTAAGTTTCCTCATCTCATTGAAGAACTCAACGCAATGGGTGACCATTTAGCTTTAGAGGAGGAATGATGCAAGTGGATATTGGTGGCCACCCGCCTATTCCACTTGGGGCCCCACCATTGCCTCTTCCAGTTTTTCAGTTTCGGAACAACTTACTATTTTCAGCAGTTTTTCGGGTCATAAACTTCCAGAGCCGTTTTGAGGCCCTAAATGATGTTTTTTGGGCATCGTGCCTCCAACTAATATCATTTCGTTCCAGAATCGATATTCATGGTGAAAGTTGTAGTCCTTAAATAGATATTTCTAATGATGTACCATCTGCATCAAACAGAGATAGTATGCCAAAGTTACGCCCCTTTGAGAGTTGACACTTTACTCAATTTATCTTTAGCAGGGCCCATAGTTTTGGCGCTTCATATCCTAGGGTTAGGTTTTTTGGATGTTTAGAGTTCTCTGTTGTTTTCTAATAATAAATAGGCCCTCAAGCCTCATTTTAACCGAGTTCAGAGGGCCTCATAGCCACCAGACATCTATTCTCGCGAGATAGCTACTAGCGCCCTAGCTAGTTTTATTTCCATTTTGTCTGTAAGCAAATTCCAGTTCTTTGATATTAATGAAATGAAGTGTTGTTTCCACTACATCTCTGTATTTATGGTTATATGTTTATTCTATTGCATTCCTGCATAAATCCGGATCAAAATCAAGGTGCAGTAGAGGGTAGCATGATAAGAGCAGCAACCAAGGTGCATAATAGCAACAAGAAGTTCAACACATGAAGTCTTCAAGTGGGCAGCACTGCATACAATCATTGTAAAGGTATCATTGTACTAAGTCATTGTAAATACATTATTGTACAAATTGTACTAGTGTCTATCTACCAAGAGTTGAAGAGGTAGTGGTTTCGGGTGGTCTAGAATCACTCATTAGGTGGAAGCTGTGTCAAAGTTGGGGTTATGGTCTAGTGTATCTTCTTCTTCTACATCATTCCATATCATTGTAAAGTGGGCCATTTTCCCTGGTACGAGAGTCCATTTTTATTTTATTCTTCTATAGGGTGGTAGGGTGGTGCTAAGGTGAGTTGTAGCTCATTGGGTGTTGGGGCATCCGTTCAATATGACTGATCACTAGTAATCCTCGGGCATTGGAGCATCCATCCGAGTGGGAGCCTGAGAAGGATGTTTTTTCTAGTATTCTAGGGCAAGTTGGGAGCTTTATTTTGAAAATTGGAGTTGAATATTAAAACAGAATTATTAGAGAAGCATTAGGTGGTTTTTGTCCAAGAGCTGCGGTTTCCACCTTAGAAAACCGTGCATTTGTGTTCCTTTTGTTTGCTTCTATAATTGTACAAAAACTGATAATAATTGAAGATTAACTAATTCTCTAATTGAAAGGAATATTGATTCACCCCCCCCCTCCCTCTCAATATTTCCAACATTCAACTGAGCATGACAACCTACCTCTTGGATTCTCTCACAAAACCTCAAACAACCACAGTTTTCAAAAGACTTATTAGCATAAGGAGAAGCATTGATATCCTAAAAGTTGGATGGCTCAAACCTAGAATTATGACCTCCCTTATGGATCCTCTTCTCACCCTCCATGATGTTTTTCAACAATGAAAACCCTAGCTTGATGTAGTGAATAGGGAAGGTGGAAAATTAGGAAAATAGGGGATTGTGGTAGAGTGGTTTTAGGGACATAAATGGGATGGAAGGAAGTTAGGGAAAAATCCAAAAAAAATTGGGGAGGTAGGGTGATGATTTGGCTACAATATGCAAGAGGATTGTTTGGAAATGAGCATGTGAAAGGTGCCCAAAAGGTCAAAACACATGGTTTTCCTAGTTTTCTTGCAAAAACGTAGTGAAAAGTAGGGTTTCAATGAAAATGGTGGCAAGGAGGAATGTGAGTGATAGGGATTGTTTGGATAAGGTATATGGAATATGTATGAAGGTTTTATATGGTGGAATTAGTTTTTTTTCAACTGAAATCAACCAAACATGGAAGAAACTAAAAACGTAGTGGAGAAAACCTAAGAAGGGACTCCACCCTTTTGCTAAAGAATTTGACTTGAAAGAGGTATGAAGAGTATCCACTTACTATTTTGGAGGTTTCTGAATCTTTGGGCAAGATTATTTAACCCTTGGATGGATGTTTTTGATCACAGTAAACAAAAAACTGTAGCACCTTTCCCGGACACGTTGCACAACCATCAGTGTTTAGCATATACGTGGGCAGCCTTTTGGCACAATTTTCTTGTTTGTATTCCTGACCTTTTTGGAAGCTATAGAGTGTGATGATGTTAAGAGAGTGGATCTATTGAAAATAAAATGATGAAATTAATTCAATAATCCTCTCTCCTTTTATAATCATAGGACAAATTTTCCTTTGTTTTTGTCTTCTAGTGAAATCATACATACTTTGAGAAAAACATATTTTTTGGACTAACTTGATCATGTAGCATAATTGATTTGAGAAAAGGAAAATTTATTTTAATTTATTTTACTATCTTTTCTAACTCCCAATGAAGATGCTTTGTACTGCAATTTAAAGAAAAATGACTCTTTTTCACCTTTTTTCATGACATAGATCGAAAGATTGTGGTGGCGAAACAAAAGAGACCTAGACCATGACCCTAGATGAGATGCATTTTAATAGATTCTATGACCCTAGTAGGTGGGGTGATAATGTTGTGGATGACATGAACTTGAAATGAAGATGACCATGAATGGAGTGATAGGGAGTAGCATTCCGTGACCTAAAAAACATTCACATGAACAAAATTTTATTTGAAAATTGATTTGTAAAACATGGAATTTTGACCTAGGACCACTACCAAGTAAAGCTGTAAAAGAACATTTGATCACTGAACATTAATACACTAACATTGGCTCCAACTTTGGGGATGTGATCTCCTTCGGTAGGTTTCAAGAGACACCATAGATCGGGTAGCCGCATCATTGGGAAATGGAGTCAAAAGCTTGGAAACTAAGATAACTTCGACAAACTCAAAATGACTTTTCAATCAAAAAATGACTTGAATTTTTGAACTTTTTAAAATAAAAACATTAGCTGATCATAGAAGCCTCATGGCCTTTTCCCAGTGCTTCCAAATTTTGCAACAACTTCCTTATTCCTTTAGATGAAAATAAAGTGATATTTATAATGATAGTGAACCTTTTTCTTCAAGATCAAGTAAGGTAATGTTTATGGAGGAACCTACCATTCACCTAAGTACCTCGGAATTTACTACCCATCAATATCTTCTAAGAAAAATTCCTTATTACCCCTCAATGTTGTAGTATTGTAAGGACCTTTTCCATAGGTTATCAAACTTACCGTGCTTTCCTTTGTCTTCATTTTGGGCATCCCATCGAAGAACAACATCTCCCTAACTTCAAATCATCAGTCTTTGGTTTTCTTGTCATATATCTTCTTGATTTTCTCTTGAATGTTTTTGTTTAGTGTAGATTGAAAAAGTGTCTTTTCTTTATTTTTATAAAAATGAATCATTTAACTCGATTCTTCTGTTGAATTTCATTTGGTTCATATGCCAGATATCTCGCATGAATTTTCATCGATTTCATAATCGCTAAAGAAGTGGAAAGCACTTTGTCGACACCATACACTAGCCGAAAGGGTGACATCGTCGATTGATCTCTTCGTGCTAAATTTGTCTTCCCATAGAGAATTTATGAGCTTTTTGTACGTTTAGATTTATTTTATTCTCTTGCAACAATTTCTTGATTATGTGCCAATGAATTGTTTGACGATTCAACCAACTCGTTGCCTTGAGGATAATATGTTGTATAATGCTGTAGTCTTATGTGATACATTTATCACAAAAAGTCAATCATATTTTTGGACTTAAATGCGGTATGCATTTGTCAATGATAATTTTATGTGGGCAACCAAAAACGAGACAGAATATTGCTCTCCAGCTCGAATAATCATGGTGTCCGTAGCTTGCCTCGTGGGATGGATTTGATCCACTTTGTTAAGTAATCGCGGCGTGAGTATCCACTTATACTCGGAGTTGATGATGTGAGGATGAATCTCGCCAATGAAAATCAAGACCCCACTTACTTTGGAAGGGTGCTTGAACTACATTTGCGTTTCAAGGAAAACACAGCGCTCTCTCTTCCCTTTACAAATGTGACACTCATGACAACTTATGATAGTTTTATAAACATCAAAAAAACAAACTTGGCCAATAAAATCCAACCCTCGGTATCTTATTTTTTGTATTATTCTAGAAAATATGACCACCACAATCACCTTTTTGAAAATATTTCATCACCTTATCAAGTTCACCTTCTACCAAAGAAATTCAATAAATCACTTTGCCCGACTCCAATACAAAACATTGTTAAGAATTCAATACTTAAGATCCTTCAACTTCGAGAGATATACACTCTATTTCTAGGCAATCCAGGGAGGAGGATTCAAATGTTGCAACACACATATAATATCAACATACCATGGCGTTTATGAAGAAATTTTTTGTAGATACCGAGGTAATGAATCAACCTCTTACTCCTCAAATAATGTAACAATGAACTTGATGTCCAAGGCATGCAAGTTTGATTACTGGCCATGAGCTTAGCTCAAGCCTTTTCCTTTGATCATTTTTTTGTAGGTTGCCTGATTTCAATCCATACTCCAACATGGCATGCTATCCACTTTCCATGCCGACCTTCAAGATCATTCTATACGTTTGGTGACATCTTTAACAACGTTGTTTGGGACATATGCAAGAAAGGGCATGTGAGTGAAGAATATAGACTTGGAAGTTCTTCAATTGTTTAGCACCAAGGCCTTTTTTTAATGATATTGTACTTCAAGGTTGCATCTCTTATGGTTCTACTAAAGAAGGCAATGGGCTACTCTGCTGTTCTGACTCTTTCTTTTAAGCATAAGGACAACAACTAGGTGTATGTTCAAAAGCAAAGGAAAATATGATGAAATCAAGTGTATAATCCAGGTCGATAAGAATAGGAGCAGCATGAGAAAAATTAAATTAACTTGATTGAATAATTTCTTTGCCCTCATCAGTACCACTCTCACCTCGCCGTCTTTCTTCAACATATCAGTAATTTCTCTTAAAATGTCTAGCAATTTTAGGAATAAACCTTCTCAAAAGGTTGATTTTACCATTGAATGACTTGGATTTCCTTCTTGCTTCTAGGATAGTCCAAATTCTGAATTGATTAAATCCTTTAAAGATCTATCTAGATGTCACTATTTAGGTATTATATGGCCAATAAATTTCACTTCTTCCCATAAAGCTTGAACAAACTCTTCTGTATTCGACGATATGCCACAATTCTCTACATTTATGAAAAAAATGTCTTCAAATGTTGTAAGTGCTCTTCATATGTCTTGGAAAAGCTGTGATGTCATCAAGATAAATGTGCCAAAAATACATCCTTTTCTATTGGAAAAGGGTGATATCCATCACTTTCGTTGAAATTTTACTCTTGCATTCTTGCAATCCATAAGGAATTTTAGCATACATAAAAAGTACCCTTTCAAGGTGTTGTGAAGGTTGTCTTCTCTTGATCATCTCAATGAACTAAAATGCGGTACTATACCTATAGTATCCTTCCAAAAATGAAAATGCTAGGAAGAACCAACGAACCTTTAGCAGCATATGATCCATATTTAGAAGTGGGTAGTTGTCTTTTCTAACAACACTTTATTCAGATTTCAAAAATCTATACACAAGCGTAACTTTCACCATGTATAAATTTTAATACAATTATGTATTGCATGGATTCTCCTAATCTAACAATTACTATGCCACTTTGTTAAATACAAAATCCTTCTACTTAAATATTTGTGGAAATTTAATCACCAATTGAAAACACATGAAGAATTATTAATCACACATAACACAAGATATGTTCTTACCGTGAAAGCATAAAGCTAAAACCCCCACTATCATATATTATGTATATATCATGGATCATGAAAAATTCGCAAAAAGCTCTAATCCAAGAGCTCTCAATATAATTTACAATCATCTCACACACTGCACTACAAAAGTTGGCATAAAAATGCGCTAATTTCTATCGCCTCTGACTGACTGCGTCCCACCGCATAATCCCTACTGATCACAATCCCTAAATGAATTCATCTTGCCTTGACTGATTCACACAATCCTCATTGGCATAGTCCAATATGTGTGTGTGGTTGTAATTGAGCACCCACTAATGTCACAATTGACAGTCAAACCGACTCCTTCACCTACCTCTCAACCGGGTCTCCACCTTTGGATCCGACATGCATGTAGTTAACGAGTAGTATTTCTTCGCGTGCATGTGAGACCACTTCTTGTGAATTAATTAAATAATTAATTCAACGATCTCATCACTAGTGTATCTTTAGTTACAACTAGGTACAACTAGTACAATTGATTTTTACTCACTTAATCGAGTTAAACTCAAATAAAAACTCACACATAACTACTCATCCAACATCACAGTTACTTTGAATCACTCGGATTATAACTCCCAGAATTGAAATTCCTTCGGTCAACCTGTTTGCCACATGCTAACTAAAATCATAGTGCTTCAAGAGAATAGATTTTTATTTATTGTCTAATTATTTTTAAGGGTTAACAATAATCGACATGTGATCTATTTTTATATATGTGATCTACATTAATAGACTTCGGCCCATGAATCTAAAGATACGTAATCTCATATATAAATAGAATTTTTCTCAACCATCTATAAATAGAATCTCCTCTATAAATATAATATGACTCAACATTCAAAAAAATAGACATACACCTAAAAATATCCTCATGCAGTGCCCCACCTAGTGTAGGTGCTAATTTTCACTAGGATCATCATCTTGTTGAATATCAACACTCCTCTGCAATAAGAAATGGATTATCCTTCACCCCGATCCTATCTCTATGGTATTTGAATTTTCTCCTCGGTGAGCGCCTTTGTCGAGAATATCTTCATCATGATATTCTCTATAGGAATGTACTAAAAGACTAACATGATCTTCTTCTAGTACACAATCTACGATATGATGATACCGTGATATATATATGCTAAGATATATCATGAAACACCTGGATTAACCGAGATTTTAATGCAACTCTGGTTATCATAATGAGTCACTTGTAGAATCTCAATGAGAACAAACAACAAGCCAACTAAGATCTTTTCTCATCCCGTATAGCCTCATGTCTGTGCCTTGAATTGCTACCATGTATTCGGCTTCACGCTAAAATGAGTGCCATGGATCTCTTTTTTGCCGTACCTAAAGAAATAGCCGTAGATTTGACATCGAAGACCCCCTCCTAATGTGCTCTTTTATCATGTTGGGTTGCTCTCCGCAATATGCATTGGTGAAGCCATGCAGCTCATACCCTCATCCGTCTATCATGCATGATGTAAAAGCCATACTCGCATGTGCCCCCGAGATATCTCAAGACAAGCTTGCTCCCGCCTTCCAAAAGAGATTGGTAGGCTTACCATCACTTGACTAAGTTGGTTCACGATATAGCATATGTTCGGGTCTTATATTAACTAAATACATGAGCGAACCCACTAACTGTCGATAGACAATAGCATCCACTACCTCTCTAGATGTAGCATCCTCTTTTCCTCTAGTTTCCTAGAAGAGGAGTATCCATGGAGTTTGCAGCCTCTCCTTGTGAAACTATACCGATTATCTCTACTTGCATACTTGCCTTGAGACACAAACAATTCACCTTCTCGCCGCCATATTTCCAATCCAAGAAAATAGTGAAGGAGACCCATATCCTTCATCTCGAACTCCTTTGAAAGGTCCTCCTTGCATGAGTGTATCAAGCCGCTCATCACCACTAGTATTAAATCATCAAAATAAAAGAAAAATGATTAAAATCTTACCCTCCACCATAATCTAGGTATAGGTTTGTACCCGCCCTCACTTTTAGTGAAGCCAAGTCCATGGTGAAATAGCTATCAATCCGAAGTACCAAGCGTGGAGGTGCTTGCTTTAGCCCATACTGAGATTCTCTTTGAGTGCACGCACACATGTGACCCTGCCGTTGAAGATCTCAAATCCATCAAAGTTACTCAATGTACACTTCTTCTCTCAATGATCCCATTATAGGAACGTAGTCTTCATATCAATCTGATGAATGTGCCAAATCCCATCTGCACAGACGAGACAGCAAGGATGGTCCTTATGGAAGAATATCGTGTGACGGAGTATCAAAGGCTTTCTTCTATAATCAATCCCCTCGATACTTGGTGAGAAGCCTTCGAGCCACAAATATTGCCTTATACTTCTTAACACTCCCATTAGAAGCTTTCTTTACACTTGTAGATCCATCTGAACCTACCATCGATGTATCAACCAGCCTTGGAAAAAAGATTTCCTCAGTTAATTGTTTCTCGACAATGGAGTCGTATTCCTCCACCATTGCATCTACCCATGTGGGCTCGCACCTTTTCTTTACGAAAGGAAGATGGCTCGCCCACAATTAATTTGCTCATAGAGAGCCATGTATCCAAAGTGGAATTGGGTCGAGACAGCTCGTCTCTGTGCGACGTGACGCAAAGTAGGGACTCCCTACATTCACGTGCCGCATCAAGCTTTAGCCTCTTAGCTTCTATGGTACACCTTCTACTAGTTTTTATGTTTGGCTCGGCATGAGTGGACTCTCCACTCCATGAACCTCCTCTCTCGGAGTTGGTCCAAATCTAGAGACTGCATCTTTTGGGAACAAGACGCTTCCTCCTCTTCATACAAGTCTAGCTCCCTCCTTTCAAACGTACAATCTTCATGGCTTTCTCCTCATTGAATTTTTATATCCCGTCGCATCATAGTCGTTTGACCCTAGTGGAAAATTATACTACACGATAGTTGTGGGGTGTTTCTATGTACCCCACATATATCCCAACTTTAGCAAATCGGCTCCAACTCTCTTCCTGGCATTCTTAGTCACAGGAATACAAAGAGATGAGCCATGAGAAACATCTCGGCTTCTTACCGGTAAGAAATCTTCTTCAAGTGTACTCATGCCAAGTACCCTACTGAGGACAACGATTTGCACATAAACTAACGTGTTTCATGCGTTTCCACCCTAGTAACATGCATTGGTAGGCTGGTTCGATCATGCAGCATCGCTTGAGCCGCGACCCATGCATCGTTCTATTCTTCCTCCTCGCTGACCCCATTTTTGTTATGGCTTATGAGGCACTATAGGAGTTCTTTTCAAATTCCTTCTTTGCTCATGTATAGTATTCGAACTCGCTTCGGAATATATTATCCACCATTATCACTCCACAGACCTTCACTTTCTTCCCCCGATTCTTTCTCTCCACTCAATGCTTTAAACTCACGGAGACTTTGAGAATGTTTGATCCTTCTCGTTTCCGTACATGAAGTAGATCCAACATTATGAGAAAAATTCTATCAACACAAAAATAAAATAATACTTGTGTTTTTCGTTGTTTATAAGCAACTAAGACTGATCCACACATGTCCTACTGTGAACTCTCTCGTGCATCACCGAAACACGATTCTCCTTTTCATGAAAGTTGTGGATTTTGCATAGTTCCCCATGGTTAAACCCTTGCACTGATCTAAGCCCAGGTAAGTGTTCCCATTGCAGTACAGTATACTCTTGCTACATAGCTTTCAAAGCTCCATGACTGAAGATGCGTCCAATTGCCCGTGCCATAACTCACCCTCATCCTTATCTCACCACTTTTTCTGCCTTGTACCCATCAGCTTTCGTGTAGCATGGCAGCTATCTACCTCCAGCTTATATGACTCTGACTTAACTTCGAATCTATCCTCCTTGAGTCTAGACCCGTTGTTTTATGTCACTAGTGAAAGCTCTATCTCCGAAAACAACATCATAACCTCTATCTCAAACATGGCAGCACCCGAGACCAATTCTTTTTCTTTTTAGACTGGAACATGCATAGCATCTTTCAAAAGAGAAAATGGTTTACTTGACTCCCTCTCAAAGGTAATGCTTGTATCAATTTCTAGTGCACCTCTGTTTCATCCATCTTCAGCCCATCTCTATATGCATTTTCAGATATCCTTTCTCCTCCAAGTCACCGAAAAGCTCCTTATCTCCGTCTGTGTAGCTGGAAGGAAGCACCACTATCAAGATACCACACCGATCCCATTTCTCTTGACACCAAGCATGCGATCAAAGAGAAATCAAGTTCAAAAGTGTGCAGGCAAGGGCCTCACAGAGCAACTCCATCAATCCTTCTTGTTCTTGTTTTTCTGTAAGGGAAGTTAGTGGCTAGATGCCCATGTTCAGTGACAAAGTGAAAACACTTCACTTTGGACAAATCCAACTTCTTTTCCCTTTAGCCCTCATATTTTAAGTGGACATTGTATTCCTCTTACCTTTCCTTGCCTTGAGAAGCCAAAGAAAATCCTCTTCATTGCATCATCATGCTTTGATGAAGAGCCATCTTTGGTGTTCCACCCGAACTCCTCCTACACTAGATTCGTCAACCAGATGCCGTTCCCAATATGGTAGTTTTTACCATATGTTGATCAGTAGCTTGATAACCGTGCCACAGCTCTCAGGAAGTCCCAAGAGAGGCCAAACTCACTCAAATCATCCGCATCGACAACCGTGATTCCCATACTCCCAGCTCATCCCCTGACCCATTGGACAAAATTTGTGAGATACTTAGGAATATTAGTCAGCCCTTCTCCATTTTGATCTTTTCGCGAGTTTATCCTTCAGCGCCATTTTCCTATGGCTCACCTGGCGCTGTTGGAAAAGGTCTCGTCAAAGCTTCTCTCCACATAGCGAATGGAGTGGTTTTCCCCATGAAGGCTTGAGACAATATGGTCTCTCACACCTTACAACATAATTCTTCTTGTCTTAGCTACTTTTCTTTTGCCATGTGTCAAATAATGTAGCATCCATCGAAGTGGGCTTAGTAGAACATCATTGTCACCATGAAATCCCTTCAAGCTTTCATTATCTTCAAGCACTACCTCCATCCTATCCTTCCATGCAATTTTAGTCCGAGCTACCCCTCGAGTGCATACTACTAGCCACAAACCATTGAAAGCCATTTTGATGTTTACTCAATTGTACACCAAGAAATTCTTGCAAGGAATGCGAATTATTTCCACAAAACTTTTAGATACTACTTCAATTTTGCAATCTTCTCGTGCTTTCTTGATATCATGTAGAAAATTACATACTAATTATGTATTTCACGGATTCTCCTAATCTCAAAAATTATATTCCACTATTAAAAATATAGAATCCCTCTACTTAAATCTTTGCATAAATTTAATCACCATCGCAAACACATGAAGAAAGATCAATCACACATAACACGGATATCTACAGTGAAAGCATAAAGCTAAAAACTACTATCATATGTTATCTGTATATCTATTGATCATGAAACAATCTCATACAAAAATATAATCCAAGAGCTCTAAAGTCACAGCCATAATCGTCTCCCTACTAATCGTCATATACAAATGGGCATAAACATGCACCAAATTACTACCTCCTAATAGCCCACCTCCCCACCTTGTAATCCCTATTGATCACAATCCACGAATGAATTCGATCTTGCTTTCTTGCCTTGACTATGTAATCCTCATTGGAATCTCTCCAATGTGTGTGTGGTTGCAACCACTAATTCACCCACTAATATCAAACTTGATAGTCAAACGGACCCTTTCACCTACCTCTCAAATGGGTCTCCACCGTGATCTCGACATGCATGTAGTTAACAATAGTATTTATTCAGTTGCATATGAGTACCCGATCGCTTGTAGAATTAATTAAATAATTAATCACATCGATCTCTCATTAGTGTATATTTAGTTACAACTAGTTAGTAACTAACACAACGCTGAGTTTAACTCACTTAACCGTAGTGTACGTAAATAGCTTAACTCACATAACTACTCATCCAACTCATCTACAACTTCCAAATCCACTCGCGTTATAACTCGCAGTCACTTTTGGATGTGTCCCACCCAATCCAACCCTTAGAACTCAAAATTCCTTCGGTAAACTAGTTTGCCACATTAGTTAACTGAAATCAAGTACTTCAAGAGAATATGTTATTATTTATTGTCCAATTATTATTAAGGGTTAATAATAACGACATGCGATCTATTTTTAGACATGAAATATATAAATAGACTTTTGCCCATGAATACAAAAATGGAATCTCATCTATAAATATAATTTGATCAACAATCTATAAATAAACTCCCACTATAAAAAGAATATGCTTCAACATTCTAAAAAGTAGACATACACTCCTTAGAAAACTTTCCAAGTTGACCTATCCCGACCGAGGATAACGAGCATCATTCGACAAGGAGAGATCCTCGAAACTACTAGGCTTGGATTTGAGATCAAGTCACAAGTATTAGGTACAAGCTATAGCACTTGCTTCACGTGGAAATTACGATACCTAGAAGTGCGTTACTACGCATTACAAAAAAGATAAATAGAAACATAGTTCCAATAATAGGGAACCCAGGGACCATATTCTTCCTCCCCAATTTGAGTTCTAGTCAAGTCCCGAAAAAAATCGAGAATATATTCAACAAATGTAGGCATATGACATACAAAAAAAACTCATTTTTCCTCATTATATTTGAAGATAGGGTGTCCTAACCAACCAATAGCTATTCCATCTCCATTTTCCATTGCACTCGCTTCCGAATAACCCCCCTTAATTTGGATTATTACCAATGTAATCATAAAAAGTGAGTTTCTGCATGGGAATTTTGGACCCGAGCTTCTGATAGGTTCAAAATTTTGGCCGACACAAAGACAAACCCGTCGATGCATTTCTTGTTGGAAGTTCCCTTGATTCCATGGGTGGGCTCTGGATAAATTCAATATGGGATACTTCTATATCATCACCGAGTTAAAAGGTGTTCTGAAGTGAACTATTTCAACTTTACTGTCTTCCTCGTAAATAAATAAATAAAAATTGGATACAACTCAAAATGCTTTTCTTTCGCATTTTCGTGAAGAGACGGGGAAAGGAAATGCGATATCATAGTGATTATTTCTCATTTTTGGGTTGAGGGAAATCGGGATTATGATAGAATCATTTGATTCATATATAAAGAAAGATTCTCTCTATACACATGATGGAGAAAGGAATCTTCATTTCAAATACAACATCTTTTGGGCCTTTCACTAATGATCCATGAATAGCAGATTTAGTAATGGATAGCAGCTTTGATATGGGGCATATGGAGTGATATTAGTTCCCTAGAAAAGAACTAATATAGACGTATTTATAGGAATTATCTTTTCGAGATCTCAATAGATGAACTTCAATCCAAACCTCGCGCATTTCAATTATACCCCAGATGATTGTTCTTCCTTCCCATAGCAATTCTGAGCTTTCTAAGTGATCTATGTTCCACTTGATCCACGTAAGAATCGGTATGTTTGCAAACAATACGAATCTTTTTTCATATATTATTCATATTACTAATGAACAATTGATTCAAAATATTCCCTATCTATTCCCATTTTAAAAGAAAAAAATTATTCATAAGAGTCCTTTTTTAATCTCAAATTCAAAATCAAAAGATTGGTTAGATTCATTCTCAATTTCCATATAATAGGTTCTCATAATGGATGAGAAATTTCCCACAATATATTCCATTTAAGCATAATATTTTGCTTAATATCTTATGAAATTAATACTTTCGACGTAATTTGGAGTACAATAATCTCTATATGCTTATCACCAATTTGTACCCCTTGGGATCGGTAACCTGGGGCTCTCGAAACCATAGGCTATGACCTATTGGCTTTGATCTACTATTGGCTCACGAGGCTTAAAATTACTAACATCGACTCTTGGGATCTGACCAACGCCATCAACAATGAAAAAATATCTTTGGATCCCCATAGATTTGGAATTTATCTAACCTTTCAAACATTACGTGTTGCTATCTTGGAACCAAAAAATGAGTTTCTCTTTCATCATTTCTATTATATATGTTTCTCTAGTCAAGGAGTAATAAAAAAAGGGACTAAAAGGAACATCTTGATGAAATAGAGAGTGAGAAAGCGAACTCTCGACCAAGGGGAGAGGTCCCACTTTTCGAGACATAAGAGGCGATAATGAAAGAAATGTCTGCTCCAACTTCTAACTTCTAACTGTCTTGCTTCACCAATGCCCCGATATAAAGCTTTCTAAGAGTACTTATGTTAAGTGAGCCTCAATCTATTGTCGAGCTACTTATGTTAAGGAGGGAAGCACGTGCCTAAAATAGCTCCACAAACCCAACGTAGTGTAGGTGCTTAATTTTCACTAGGGATCATCATCTTGTTGAATCTCAACACTCCCTCTCAATAAGAAAGGGATTATCCTTCACCCTCGATCCTATCTCTTTGGTATTTGAATTTTCCCCCTCGGTGAGCACCTTTGTCGAGAATATCCGCAGTCCCGATCTTACGTAGGAATCTATCGAAGAAACATGATATTCACTTTGCCACACAACCTATGTATATGATGACACCGAATATCTATATGCCTTTCAGATCTATCATGAAGCATAGGATTAATCTGGGAGTTTGATGCAATCTTTATTATCACAATGAATCATTGTAGGATCTAAATGAGAACCAAACAAACCAACCAGGGATCTTTCCTCATCCGGATAGCCTCACATGCCTTGAATTGCTTCCATGTATCTCCACTTCACATTGAACCGTAGTGCCATGGATCTTTCTTTCCTCGTACTCAATAAAAATCTATGCAGATCCGATACTGCAAGACCCCTCTTGATGTGCTCTTTCTGTCAGTTGCGCCCTAATCTACATGCCCGTGAAGCCATGCAACTTCACCTCTAGTCCAGTTTGTATTCACATGCCATAAAACCATACTCAAATGTGCCCCCTAGAGATATCTTAGGACATGCTTTCCCAACTTCCAAAAGAGCTTGCAGTAGGCTTAACCATCGTTTGACTAAGGCAGTTCACTTAAGCATAGCATATGTTCGGTCTTGTATTAACTAAATACATGAGCGAACTACCAGTTGCTAGATAGTAGCACCCACTACCTCTCCGTATGTAGCATCCTCTCTTCCTCCCGAGCTTCATTTTGGAAGAGGAGTATCCATGCGTTTGCAACCCATCATGTGAAACTTTCGAGTATCTCAGCTTTGCATACTTGTTTTGAGACACAAATAATTCACTCCTCCTCGTCGCCATATTTCCAATCCAAGGAAATAGTGAATGAGACCTATATCCTTCACCTCAAACTCCTTTGCAAAGTCCTCTTTACATGAGTGTATCACCGCTCATCACCGCAGTAAGTATTAAATCATAAAAATAAAGAACAATTATTAAAATCTTACCCTCCACGACAACTGCGGTATAGTTTTGCATCCCGCTCACTCTTGGTGAATCCAATTCTGCAGTAAAATACCTATCAACCTGAGTGTACCAACTAGGGGGTGCTTACTTAAGCTCCACTACAATGCTCTTTTCGAGTCTACACACATGTGACTCACCGTCTTGAAGATCTCAAATCTCTTCAGTTGCTCAATGTACACTTCTTCCTCAATGATCCCTATTAAGGAACGCAAGATCTTCACATCCATCTCAATAATATGCCAACTCCATCTATGCTCAAAGAGAAAGGATGGGTCTCTTATGGAAGAATCACCGTGTGACGAGGTGCAAAGGAGTTTCTTCGAAATCAATCCCCTGACTCAGTGAGAAGCCACGGGAAAAAATATTACCTTATACCTCTTAACACTCCTCATCGGTAGAGTTGCTTTACCTTGTAGATCCATATGGAACTTACCCATTTGATTTATCAATACTGACCTTGGAACAATTTACGTAATGTCCCAAAATGGAAATCACACGCCTTTTGATATTGTTGAAGAATTCCTTTGTCGGAAATATGAATAAAGGTTTATGTCGGAGATAGACCGAGAGGGATTTTACAGCTATGTCACCTCTAAGGAGGATGAGAACCGAGAGCTGTCCGGCTCTTTCTCAGGCTCACGCTTTATAGCTAGTGCAAATATGTTACATATACCCTCGGGAATATCTTGCTCAAAAGTGATGAGCTACAACAATACATAAACATGAACTGAAAAAAATAGTAGTGAATGCATAAAATTTAGGAAATGAAATAAACTCGCATAGCTTTTCTCATTGATAATATGGTAGCAGTAGATGTGTACAAGATCTTGAGGAAATGATCACTCAAGCTAAAAGAAACAAATCTTTCACTAAAGACAATAGTACTAATGAACATGAAATACATGCTTACTTCCATATATTATGCCCAAACGTATAGATCTACATGCAAGGTCTCATGAAGGAGGATCTGGCTGTAAAATAATGATACAATGAGGATATAGCGATATGAAGCTCAAATAATAAGGGGGAGATGGGATCTCAACCCTTTAAAATTATAATAAACAATCCTAGAGGGATTTGGCATACATCACATACAAAATGGCATATCTTCTTCCGAAATGTTGCGAGTTGTTGGGAGCGAGTTACAACTCTAAAAATGAGAACATGAAGGAGATGGCTAAATAATCGTCTGCATAAAATGTATATACCTCCTCCAATGGAATCTAGAGTGAAAGGATGATCCTTTCACCAAAGATTCACCCTCCAAAGAAATTTCAGTCACAACCCCTCATCGCAATCAGCACTCAAGAACTATGCGGTTAAGGAGGTAAATTGCAGCATGTAGGTGATGGGAAGAGAATGGCCTCACTTTTGCCAAAACTATAAGAAATGGGCTGATATCTCCCCTATTGATCTCCCTATATGCATTAGAGCTTCATCCTCCCGAGAATGCGAGCTTCAGTAGTGATGATGTGAGAACCTCCATCGCAACCCCAACAACACAATGGTTTTTGCTGCCACAGAATCACAAAGACCTAAAATAGATTAGCTGGCCTTGAGCCAAGATGTGGAGAAGATGAAGATAAAACCTTCAAGAGCTTCTCAAGAAAGGAGGGAATCCCTTAAACAAGAAATCCCTTAGACTATAACAAAGACTAACTATCAAAAGTTGATAGCACCGTATGAAAGCGAGCAATTCGAAATATCCAAGATAGCTCAAAAGGTTGCTTTTCCTCCCTCCTTTTATGAAATGCATGGCTCCTTAGCCTATGGACCCCACACATTATGGTTTCCTCCTCCTCATGGAAATCTTCGTAGCTTCCCAAGAAAGTCACACCTCCATCTATTGCATAGTTTGACTTGGTCAACATGACTTAGCCCTCTTTACAATATAACCCTTTTCACACATGGGGTGTCTGAAACGAAAGCTCCTGATGATGCTCCTCTTTCATAATGTGAGGGATTTTATTGATGTTTTTTATAACCATGGGCCTCGCTTTACCCCATTTATTTAGCCGTCAATATGATAGAAAGAGTTCTTAATGTTCCATTTAGCCATGTGCTAATATGGGAACATTACAGTCCTCCCTCCCTCCCAATATCACAGGTTGCTTGTCCTCGAAACAACTGCATGATAGAAACTGGAAAAACCTCCACTCCATACATGGAGTCTAAAATATGTTGAGGAACACCCTCCCCCAATGTAGATCCTCCATCCCCCAAGCAATGATCCAGTAAAAAAGAGTGAGTTACCTCCCAACATGGAAACTCCCGACAATCATCTTACACCTTTTGGCTCCTATAATATAGGTGGGGCTTAAAAATCCTACTCTTGGTAGTGAGAAAATGGCCTACCCCATGTTGTCTTCCTCTCCACTTAGGATAAGTGCAGTAGTATATGTTGATCTTGGGTCTGCAATGATGTTTCCTTCTAGTGGAAAGATGAAGACAAGACCTCCGTGAATCTCTCCTCCATTGTTATGAAATATGTCGCCCTCAAATCATATCATACATGGTGAGTTTGAATTCACTCATGTCAGCTATGGAACCAATCAACCTCATATACACATATGGTTAAGGGATGAACATCATCATGCAAGTAAACGTAAGACCCTTACCATAAGTCACGGACCATGCAAATGGAGTAGCCTCAGAGTGAATCCCCCTCCCATCCTCAAAGAGAAGAGAAGTTCCGTGCTAACTCCTCCAAGGATTTGTGTATCTCCTCCATCTAAACCTGATCTATGCATCTCCTCATATGTCGATCTGTCAATATCATGCAAGCAAGATGATCCTAGGAATACTCCACCATTAACCTCAGAGCTCCAACATGTGGATCTATCCTCCATAGTGACTTGGCAACTGATGATTCCTCATGAAGGACATCCGTCACATGGTCATATCCTTCTTTGACATCTCCTATGCCAAAGATGAAAGTTGGAAGGTTGTTATCATTCGCGCTACTTCTGCCACAACGCGAGACTGCATGACGAGTGGAGTACAAATGATTTTGGGAGAGTGTGTCTCTCCTCCCTAAGTCTCACCCAAGACTCTCGGCAGACCAAGTTGTCACACAAGGACTCCATCCTCTCCCGAAATCAATGAATGGTGCCCTCCAATATGTGAAGCATCTCACATCCACTACGGTCTCAGTGGTCTCTCCAACAGAATGTCTCCATGTAATGAGACATCCTCAACAAGAGATGACTCGAATATATAAATGGACAAGTCTCTGGCTCCATGCTTCCACTACACAATCCAATCACCCTCTTAGGTGCATCAACCACATAATATACAAGGATGTGGGCTCCCTCACTCACATCATGCCGGGTCATCCTCCCTATCTTCTCCCGGTGTCTCCATGGTTCCACACCTCCTCAAAGCAATGGCACATGCGTAAAACATGAGTTGTGCCTCGATCTCCATTCTTAAGATCCCGAGATTACTTGCAAAGATACAAGAATCCCTCTACTTGGAGCAAGAGCTCCTCCTTCCTCGTTTGCATGAGGCACTAGATAATCTCTAGTTAGCACGCTGCTATTGCCCCTCGGCTTCTCCAACATAAATGGGCAACCCTCCAATAATTTTGTTTCGCAAATGTGGAATCCCTCCCAAAGTGGAAGTGATCTCCCGATCAAAGGGCCGAGTATACCCTTGCACCATGATAGTGCTCATCTTCTACTCCTGCAACATCATACTCTAATAAATGAGAGCGGAAATCTACCCTTTTCTCTCCAAGAATGACCCCAAGCAACAAATGTTTTCATGCTTCCTCATGCTCTCTCATCATACAAGATATGTGATGTGAAGACATAGCTAGTATGTGATAAGAATGTTGCATCATCACTATGTACCCATACTCTTTGATGCTCAGTGATGCTAGCATCCTACCCACATCTTCTCCATCCCTTACCCATGGAAAGAGAGTATGCCAAATGATGGCCAAACTCCTTCAAGAGTAACCAAAGGCAGCCCAAGCCTCTTTTTGATCGAGATTTGTATAAATCTGGCAAGTGGTTCACTAGCCCCTTGCTCCTCCACACCACCACATCCACTCATCCATGTGTGGGTGTCTCTTCCTTCCTCCATCTTGGTACTCCCTCGCTTGAGGACTACCCTCATCCCAAATAAAACCTCTACATTTCATGGGATTTTTGAAATCATGGCATTTCCCCGAGAGATCAATTTGACCCTATGAGAATCCAAATAGTTAGCGAGGAAAAAAACCCTCCCATCATGATATGTGTGGCACAAGGAATTTCCACCATATTCATGAGAGAAGCTATCCATCCGAAGATGTCCCCCATCTCCTAGTTTGTTCCCGTGAGAAGGAAAACCCTCGTCCAACTATTGAAGAGAACCTTGTACCCAAAAAGTGTGAGAGTGCACCTCCATTGAAATCTCTCTACAGTGATATCTCCTTTGCATCATTTCTCTTGTATAGTGTAGTATTATTCTACTACTCTAAGTCACCTGCATGCAATGATGTTGACACATCTAAGGTGTTTGCTCTGAGAATGACAAGAAATGTAGTCTCCAATCATACCTTGGTGAAACTTGGAAGCTCCTTGCAAGGCATACAAGTGTTGCTCCCTCTGCCATATTGGGCTCTCTCAAACAGCTGAAGATGAAGGCTACTCCTCCATGGTCTCAACAAAGGTGCTGGTAAATTCCTGCATAAAATGGTGGTGAGGCTCCTCCCCCTTTACGCCAAATCTCGGTGATCATTCTTTGAGAAAAACTTCATGCCAAGTTTTGAAACCCTTTGCATGGTCTAGATGTCCGATCCACCAAAATTTTGCTTCACCTTCTAAGTGCAGCTACTGCAACTTCTAATGCCTCTTTGTCTACTATAGTGTAGCATGGAAAAATTCCTCTAGCCTCTTTTAAGCTCAAACCTTTGTTGCACATGTAGGTAGATCCATCAAATGTGTGGACACATAGAAATCTGTGCTTCTCATCATCATGTGGCTTTCGGGTCTTCCTTCTTCTTTATGCGTCAGATAAAATTGTGGAAAGGATAAAGTCTCTTGGAAGAATTTATGGTTTGCTCAAAGTATTCGCCTATATACTCACTTAGAATCTAGAATTCCAAGTGTCTTCCATGCTTCTCGCTTCCGCTTTCTCTCGTGAGAATAGGAAGTGCATGGTCCTTCCCTTCTTCTCCTCCTTCTTATTTTTCTTGACCTCTTTGGAGAGGTCTCTTCCGGATCTGCGAAAGCATCTGAGATGAGAGGAAACTCATCTTCTTTCATCCTTGGGCTCTCTTCTTCTAAAATTAGAACTTCAGCATGCTATGCCAGAGTTCGATGCTCTAATACCACTATAATGTTCCAAAATGGAAATTCAAAGCGGCTTTGATATTACTGAAGAATTTCCTTTGTCGGAAATATTAACAAGGCTATCGTCGCAGACATGCGAGGAGGACTTTTTACTAGTTATGTCACACTCTAAAGAGAGGATGAGAACCAAAGCGCTATTCCGGCCCTTTCTCGGGCTCTACCAATAGCTATGCAAATATTTCTTCCTCGGGAAGATCATGCTCAAAAGGATGAGCTACACCAATACATAAAAACATGAAACTGCGAAAATAACGGTTAGAATGCATAAAACTTAAAAAAATGCAATAAACCCTCATAGATTTCTCATTGATAATATGGTAGTTGAGATGTGAAACAAGATCTTGATGGAAATGATCACTCAAGTCGAAGAAAATATTTCACTAAAGACAATAGTAAAATGAACATGAAATACATTGCTACATATATTATGCCCAACTATGATCTTAGCGATCTATGACAGGAGTACTGAAAGAAAATAATGATACAATAAGGATATAGCAGTATGAAGCTCGAAATAAGAAGGGGGAGATGGATCTGCAACCCCTAGAAACTATAATAAACAATCCATAGAGGGATTGGCTACAATACATACAAAAGAATGGAAAATCCACTTTGAAATGCCGGAGTTGTTGGAGTAAGTCTGTAACTCTAAAATGAGAACATGAAGGAGATGGCTGATAATGCTGCATAAAATGTATATACCTCCTCCAATGGAAATATAGAGTGAAAGGTCGTATCCTTTTCACCAAATATTCACCCTCCAAAAATGTCTGGTGGCAACCCCCTCACACAATTGGCACTCAAGAAAGCTCGTAGCGATCAAGGAGAGGACCGTGTCGTAGAGTGATGGAAAGAGAATGGCCCTTCCCTACAAAAATATGAGAAATGGAGCTGATATCTCCCTTATTGATCTCTCGGATGCATTAGAGCTTCCTCCTCCGACAATCCGAGCTTCCGAATGATGATGTAGAACCTCCACCTTTTGCCAACCCTAGCAACACTAATGGCTCTTGCCGTACAGAATCACTTCGTCGCATTGAAAGGAATAGCTTTGGACTTGAGCCAAGATGTGGAGAAGATGAAGTTCAAAACCTTCAGAGGCTTCTCAAGAAGGGGAGGGAATCCTTAAACAAGAAATCCCTTGTACAAATGAACAACATAGCTATCAAGCGAATAGTGCAATTGTAGAAAAGCAAGCAATTCGAAATATCCAAGCTAGCTCAAAAGGTTTCTTTCCTCACCTTTTTATGCAAATGAAGGCTCCTTAGCCATAGATCCCACACATTAGGGTCTCCTCTCCTCATGAAATTTTCACTGTGAGGCTTCCTAAGCAAGCTACTACCCCATTTATCGCACAGTTGACCTAGTCAACACTTGACTCTAGCTCCTCTTTGCAGATTAACCCTTTTCACACATGGGGTGTGCTAAACAAGCTCCAAAGATGCTCCTCTCTTTCATAATGTGAGGGATTTTATTGATTTTTTTTTCATAACCATGGGCCTCCTTACCCATTTTACTTAGCTGCAATATGATAAAAGGAAAATTTTAATGTTCCATTTAGCCATGTAGCTAAAATGGGAACATTAAAATTTCCCAACTAATCGTTTCTTACAATGGAGTCATACTCCTCCACCACCGCATCTACCCATGTAGGCTCCCGCACTATTTCATGAAAGCGAAGATGGCTTCCGCCACAATACATTTTCTCATGAGAGCCATGTATCCAGTGAATCCTGGTTAGGAGATCGTAAGTATTAGCCTACCTGTGAAAGTAGGGGATTCACACATTACGTTCGCATGAGACTTCGGCCTCTCGCAAACTACATTGCACCTTCTTCCGCACTATGATGTTTGGCTCTACGTGGAGTGGACTCCTTCACTCTATGAACTCTCTGTGTGGCTGATCCACATATAGAGACTCATATTTGGGGAAAAATCAGCTTCCTCATATGCATGACAATTCTAGTTCTCTCGGTCTAAGCGACAACTTCCTCATGGCTTTTCTCCTCATTGAATTTTATGATCCCATTGCATCATAGTCATTCGACTCGTTTAGGAAAAATACACACGATAGTTGTGGGGTGTTTACGTGCACCCCAAAAATATCCCAACTTTAGTGGTCGACTCTAGCTTCTTCCTGGCATTCTTGGTCACATGCACATAAACAAGATGAGACAAAAAATCTTTAATTGAGAAACATCCGACTTCTTACTAAGTAAAATCTTCTTCGGGTGTACTCATGCCAAGTACCCTATGAGGACAAACATTTATCACATAAACTCATAGTGTTTCATGCTTCCACCCGACAAATGCATTGTCGTAGGCCCTGATCATGCAACATCACTTATGTGCACGCAATACGATTGTTCTGCTGTTATTCCTCTCCGCAATGTCATTTTTGTCGAATTGGGTTATGAGCTATTATTTCTCTTCGAAATTCCTTACCTGCTACAAAAGTATTTGAATTTTTTCTCAAGATATATACTCCACCATTATCACTTCAGCAGAGCCTTCACTTGCTTCCCCGACTCTTTCCGCACCAATGCTTTAAACTCATATAACTTTGAGAATGTTTGATCCTTCTCCGCATGAAGTAGATCCAACATTTACGAGAAAATTCATTAAAAAAAATAACATAATGCCTCGTGTTTTTTGTCGTTGAAGCAATCAGAGAATGGTCCACACACATATGTGTGAACTCTCTCCACATGATCACGATGCTACTGACTCTCCTTTTCATGAAAGGTGGATTTTTCATACTGCTTCCCCATGGTGAAACCCTTGCAGGTTAGATTTAGGATTAGAGTAGTAAGTGTTCCCACTGAAGGCCCAGTAGATATCTCTGTTGCATAACTTTAAAAGTGTCACATGATGAAGATGGGCCCAATCGCTTGTTCCATAACTCGCCCTCATCCCGTCTCACCACATTTTTTTCCTCTTCCCATCATTTCAGCACAACCATCTACCCTCCATCTTGTATAGATTCTTAACTCGAATCCCTATCCTCTTGGTTTTACTCATTGTTTTTATGTCGCAGGGAAAGATTTTCCATCGCTAAAAATAATGCCATAACCTCTTTTCCTCTAACATCGCGATCGAGACCAAGTTTTTTCTTTAGACCCAGTAATAAGTGAATAACATCTTTTCAAAAGAAATGGGTTTAACTAAATCCCTTCTCAAAGGTAATGGCACTAATTCCGGTCACATTGTATCATCCATCGTCACCCGATCTCTATATGTCATTTGGATCATCTCTCCTCCAGAAGTCACCTAAAAGCTCCTTATCTCATCTGTCATGTGGAAGGAAGCAACACTAGTCAAGATACCACACCGATCCCATTGCGATTGAAACCAAGAATGTAATCAAAGAGAATCAAGTTCAAATTGTGAGGCAAGGGCATCACCAACTATAGCTCCAACAACCTTATTGTTCTTATTTTTCTCATGGACAATTAGTGGCTAGATGCCCATGTTTGTGATAGTGAAAACACTTCACTTTGGACAGAATCCAAATTTTCTCGCCTTTAGCCTCGGGTTTAGTGATGAATTTCTTCCCTTCCCTTTCCTTGCCTTGGGAAGCCAAATAAAAATCCTCTTCATCATCATGCTTTGATGAAGGAGCCATCTTTGGTGTTCCTCCTAAACTCCTCCCACACTAGATCCGACCACGCTTGTCTCCCAATCCCTACGCTTTTCCCGTTACGTTGATAGAGTCTTGATAAGCTCGAAATTGCCAAATCTTCGGAAGTCCCAAGAGAGCCAAGCTCACCAAATCATCATCAACAATCATGATTTCCACACTCCCCCACTCATCACCCGACATTGGACAAACTTTGTGAGATAATTAGGAACATTTTCGCCCTTCTCCATTTTAATCTTTCCTCGAGTTTATCCTTCGGTGCCAATTTCCTATGGTCATTGTCGCTTTGGAAAAGGTCATCAAAGCCCTCTTCCCACATATGCGAATCGGGGTGGCTTTCCGCCATGAAGTCTTGAGACAATATGGTCCTCTCACAACTTCCAACGTAATTTTTCTTGCCTTCGCTACTTTCATTTTCCATGCGTCAGAGTAATGCAACATCCGAGTCGAAGTGGGTTTAGGAACATCGTTGTCGATGAACTCCTTCAAGACATTATCTTCAAGCAATCGCCTCCATACCTGTCCTTCCATGAAATGTAGTTCGAGTTTCCCTCGGAGTGCATACTCTAGCCGCAAACCATTGAAAGCCATTTCGATGTTTTACTCAACTATCATACCAAGAAATTCTTGCAGCAAATTCAAATTATTTTCTATCGAACAAACTCCACCACTACTTCAATTTTTCAATCTTCTTTTCTCTATGATACCATGTATAAAATTTAATAAAATTATGTATTGTCTGGACTCTCACTGATCTAACAATCATATTCCAGCATCGTTAAATACAAAATTATTCTCACTTAAAACTTTGCAGAAATTTAATCACCAATTTCAAACACATGAAGAAAGATCAATCACACATAACACGTGATGTTTTTACAGTGAAAGCATAAATCTAAAACCCACTATCATATATTATGTATATATCATGTATCATGAAACAATCATCACAAAAACTCTAATCCAAGAGCTCTCGAAAGTATAACTTCTACAATCGCCTCACATTGTCATACAAAAATTGGCATAAACATGCACCATAATGTACTACCTCCCACAATGTACCTACCTCCATGCGCAAGTAACTCTACGATCACAATCCTTGAATGAATTCACTTTGTCTTGCATTTTGATGGCACAATACTCATTGGCATCTCCAATGTGTTTGTGGTTGCAACCGAGCTTACCCACTAATGTCACAAGCCGACCTCTTTCACCCTACTGTGTCAACTGGGTCTCCATTGATCCGACATGCATGTAGTTAACAATAGTATTTATTCAATTTTCATGTGAGACAATCGCTTGTGAATAATGCTAAAGAATCATTCACTGATCTCTCACTAGTGTATCTTTTAGTTACAATCTATACTAACTTGAAAGTTTAACTCACTTAATCGAGCTAAACTAAATAACAACTCACATAACTCACTCACTCCAAATTTGTTACAACTTCGAATCATTAAGTTATAACTCCAGTCTGCTTACCGTATGTCCCACCAACCAACCTTAGAACTCGCCGAAATTCCTTCACTCAACTGGTTTTGCCCAGGCATCAATTAACACGAAATCAAGTGCTTTCAAGAGAATAGATTATTATTTATTGTCTAATTATTATTAAGGGTTAATAATAATCGACATGCGATCTATAAAATAGACTTTGTCCATGAATCTGAAAAATAGAATCTCATCTATAAATAGAATTTTATCAACCATTATAAATAGACTCTCGCTACTATAAATAGAATATGCTCAACATTCTAAAAAAATAGACATACACCTAAAAATAGTATGTGGGCCGATCAGTGTAGGTGCTTAATTTTTCACTAGGATCATCATCTTGTTGAATCTCCAACACACCAACCTTGTTTCTTACATGCACTAAGTTTTACATCCAATTTGAAAAAGGAAGAGGAGCTATAAAGACCACAGTATACAACATGTTCACCTTTTTTGAATGGAGCACAACAACTTGGGATTCATTTTCTTATTTGTTTATAGGTGGAAAGTGCTTCTAATAAGGCTTTTAAAGGAATGGCATGATGAATTATACTCTTATCATACAATTTCATATTAGAATACTCACATGCAAACATCAGCAAACTAAGACATGGGTGCTACATATTTACCTTTCTATTTCTGAGCTTAAGGATTTTGAAATATTGACCATTTTTGGGCTTTTCGTCGAGTGCCAATATTGAGGTCTTCCATTCCTACTTACGTTGCATTTGACATTGTTTTGTTTCCTTGCAACATCATCTTGATCAAAAAGCTCCTCCAAAGGTACAAGACCCTTTTGGAATGGAGTTGTCTTTTCAAGCTCGCAATACCTTCATTTCTCGATGCATGCACTTCTTGTTCATCTTCATAAAATTGATAATTTATTTGTGAAATCACTAAACTCCTCTTCCATCTACAAAAAGTTATTGATTTTTTATCATCTTGAAAACTTTCCAATACCGAACATTATTTGGAACATTAGGGTGATTTTTTATGTTAATTTCATACTTCTTGTTGGGATATAGTGTAATTTTGGAACATGTTGGCTAAATCGACAAGAGAATCAACAATACCATTGTTGTCCCTTGGAATCAATGACAAAGTATATTCAATGAAGGTCTTGAGAATGTATAACAATGAATTACGCCAAGTTCTTAATCTAAGATTCTTGGCCTAGTATTCCCCTTTGACTTGCTATATTACGTAATTTAGAGTCGCCAGTACACATAAATTCTTCTTGGCACCTAATTTCTATGAGAATTTTTTAGACACGCCTATCAAAGCCTCATATTCGGCTTCATTGTTTGACATAATAAAATCCCAACATTTAAGAAGAAATTAAAATGTTAGGAGGAAGGTTAGATTACTGATTCACAAGCTTTTGAATTCACACTCCAATTCCAGTCTCCTTCACTTACCTAAGTTGCTCCATCGAAATCCATGGGTCCACAAACCACTTTCTTCTATCTGACATTTGCAATCTGATGACCGATCTTGATTAGATGCTTGAGAAAGGCCTTGTATTGTACCAATAGGTTTTGGTTTCTTTCACTATTTCATCTTTATTTTTGGCTGATGAATTTGGCTCCAAGCCACTTGGCATGTTTTCTTGTTTTTTCTAAACTTAAAATTTTTAAAACAAAATTCATGGAAAATTTCGCTTTTTATTCAATCAAAATTTCACAGATATGCTTTAAGAGCATTACATCATTGAATAATATAAAAAAGACTCTAAATATTTGTGAACAACATATATGTGGGGTGATTATTAGGATTTTATTTTTCCACTGATCATGTACTTCATCTTATTTTCCAAAGTATAGTGTGCATAGGAAAAAGTTGAGCTAAGGTGCCTCCTAAGTTTTTCTCCCCATGACAAACTACGAGAGAAAAATTCCATATATTGGAGAGAGGATATCCAGCTAAAAAATGTCCATGACGACATTCTTAGCATAGAATTTTCTCTAAAAACACGAATATATCTTTAATGAGACCAAGAAGTTTAACCCTTCCCTGAATCGAAAAGAGTAAAGGTCATGGTAGGGTCTTGTGATATCCAAACCCAGTTTTTCCATGATGGATTTATGCATGAGGTTGTGAGATTCTCTAGAGTCTAGCATGTTGTACTAGAAGATAAAATCATGGATTTTTGAGGCTAAGATAAAAAGGAGGGACCTCCACTATCTTCTAAGTCACCCATCAATAGGAGGAACAAATAAAAGTTCGTGGGTGATCATCACTCACATTGACCAGTATCAGTACATTTGATCTACCCTAAGCAACTTAGGCTAAGTGAGCTTATACATCGTTCATTCTTGACTATTTTAGTTAAGATGAGACTTTCAATTTTAAGATTTCATTTTCTTCAAGACTAAAAATAGTTGAATGTTTTTATACCTCTTTGGATGATGCATCTTTCTTTTCAAGCCGATATTTGTGCAGAATCTCTCCTTTTTCCGTCCTCCATATTATTGCATTTCACATGATTAGGAAAAACATGTCCTTTATCTTTGCTCCGATTTGAAGTAGCGGTATTTTTAAGGTGGGCCCTCTATTTGAGAAATTTGTTTTTTCTTACTTGAGGTTATAGTGCACATTCCTATTTCTCAAACCATACTTCCTCATCGCATTCGAGTAAGAGAATGCAGTGCATCCCCTATGGTAATTTTATGTCACAGTAAAATTTTTCACGGGTGCATACATTTATGCAAGTAAAATCGATCTTTCCTTCAGCGAGGAAAGAATAGGTTTTTTATTTTCCTCAAATAAATGATTTTCACCTGAAATATCTTCTTATTCTTCATTAGGGCACTCCGTGAGATTGTTTTTTTTGAAATGGATTATGAATTTTCTCGGCTGAATTTGTGGATCTTGACCCCTTTGTTCCCTTTGCTTGAACCCGTATTGAGGTTATTTGATTTTGACCACTAAATTGGGATTTCTAATTGAGGGTTCAACTTGTCTATCTACGATGGTCACTTTATGCACTCATATTCTCAATTTTTTTGACTCGAAAGGGATGTCGATTTTTTCCCTCTAATGAAGTAGATTCTTATTCCTTGATGGTTACCCTTTTTTCTATCTTGATTTTTGACTTCTTGATAATCATATTCACTTTATACTGCTCACTTCATTTCTCTGCATTTCTTCAAGGGTAAATGGGTTTATTTCTCTCATCTCGTAAGCCATATCGTGGATCGAAAATATCGCGAGTAATGAAGTAACGTGAGGGCTCGGAGGAGGCTTGATATTCTTAGAATGTGGAATCATAATTTATATTGAATCTAGATGTGAAGTCTTGTACAGATTCATTAGGATTTCTTTTCACAGGCGTTGTATTTTGTTGAGATTCAACAAGAAGATTCAGACACTCATGCCTAGTGCATTAAGCACTTGTTACATTCAACAATTGGTTGCATTAAGCACCCGGACTAGGGGTGGAGCCCACAATGCTATTTTGGGTGCACATGTCTATTTTTAGTATCCCTTAATTTAGATGGACATTAAACTGTAATCTATTCTCAATGTGGACTCTGAATGAGTTAGTCGAAAGTGATAAATTCGGAAGTATAGTTGGTGTATTTCAGAGTTAGGAGGTTGGTTGGTGGGACATCATGAGTAATTCTAGTTGTAATATGTGAGTTCGAAGTGCAATGGTGCATGAGTTGGTGCACGTTGATAAAATTTTTTTAGTTATGATAGTTGTAACTAAAGATACACTAGTGAGAGATCTAATGAATTAAATGTTACTTAATTCACAATCATGATCTCACATGAAATTGAGGATTTACTATTATTAGCTACATACATGTCGAACGTATCCAGTGGAGCATTCCCGATTGATTCTAGGGTGAAAGGGAGGATAACTACTCGGTAGTAGGATTATATGCTGGGACATATGCGTGCAAACACCCATTAGAGTGCCCATGATAATTGCACAATAAAGGGAGGAAATAATTCATATCTTTTAGGGATATTTATGATCAGTGATATTGCACAAGCAAGGCAGTTATCCGGAGACTGAGAATTGGCTATGTGTTGGTCGGCTTTTTGCATATCGCAATGTGAGACAATTAACTGATGACCTTGACGCATAGCTTGTGAGGAAAGAGTTTTGTATTTAATTGTTTCATCATCGATGCTTAACATAAGCAATAGAAGATAGTGGGGTTTTTAGCTATAATCTTTCCTCAAGAAAATTAGTTTGTTTTGTGTGTGATTGATATTTCTTCATGTTCATGTGATTACAGCGATTGTGTTTTTAATTCCGCAAAATATTTGTAGAAGAAATTCGAGTATTTAAAATTTAGCACATTGTTAGACTCAGTGAATCCAATATATACATGCTTGTTGTATAATTTCTCACATGGTATAAGAGCATGAAATTGCAGTGTAGTGAAGTAGGGAGTTGAGTTTGTGACTAGATAGATTCGAATTTGCAGAAGAGTTTCTTGGTGTTGCCACGCTGATTCAAGATCGTAAAAGCTGAATTCTATATGTGATTGAGGTTAGAGTATGCACCTGATGGGTAGCTTGAACTACATTACTTGGAAGGATGGGATGGAGGCGAGTACTCGAAGACAATGGCTTGAAGGAATTCATTGATAAAGATGTTCCTAAGCTCCCAGATCGTCGCAAATAGATGCATGGAAAAATATAGTGGCAAAGGTGAGGAGAGGATCCTATTGGAGGAGATACGAGATCACATTGTCTCAAGCCTCCATGGGAAAGCCACACCATATGATATGTGGAAGGCTTTGACGAATCTATTCTCCAAAAGCTAAAGAGTGACCATAGTGAAAATTGGCACTCAAAGATAAACTCGGAAATATCACAGATGGAAAAGTATGACACCATTCCAAAATATCTCACAAATTTTTTCCAATGCTCGGGATGAACGCTGTCGGTGTGGGAATAAAAATCACCGATGATGATTTGGTGAGCTGTAGATCTCCTAGGACTTCAAGAGTTGGCACTAATTATCAATACTCTGGCCAAAAATTTCAGTATAGGAACGATCTGTGGTCGGATTTGGGTGCGATAGAGGAGTTCGGCACGTACACCAAAGATGGATCTTCATCTAAGAATGAGGATGAAGAGGATTGTAGCTGTGATTCCAAGGTGAGGGAAGGGGAAGGAAGAAATTCCCTTCAAAATTTGAGTCCAAGAATGGAAAGAAGTAGGACATGTCTAAGGTGAAGTGTTTTTCATTGTCACGAACATGGGAATTTTAGCTACTGACTCGTCCACAAAAGAAGAAGAAAAGAAGAGTCTGTTGGATTTGTAGGCTTCGGTGAGGCCCTTGCCTCCCAATTTTGAGCTTGACTTCTCATTGATACCATGCATGCTTCCCGTGCATTGGGATGCTCGTGTGGTGTCTGAGGATAGTGGCGCTTCCTTTCACATGACGCAGAGATAAGAATTTTTCAATGACTTGAGTGAGAAAGATCTCAGGGATGCATATTGAGATAGGGCAAATGAAAGACCGTCATGATGCTAGCGAGATTGGCACCATTACCTTTCTGTAGTGTAGATTTACGAAACCATTTCATCGTAAAATATGCTGATGCATGTACTAGGTTCGAAGAAAAATTTGGTCTCTGGGTCATCAATGTTGAGGACAAAGGCGATGACGTTGTTTAGTGATGGAAAAGCTTTCTTCGACATACACAGTCTGAGTGCAAGCCAAGAGCATAGGGATTCGAGTTACATGAATCTCTACAAGCTGATATAGATGGATACATTGGCATAATGGACAAGGTAAGAAAGTGAGTGAAGTTTGGAGTGAATTATGGCATTGTGCGATTGGGCCATCCTTTCATCATGTGGAGCCTTGAAAGTCATGCAAAAAATTTTCTACATGACTTCCAATGGCAACACTTGCTCAAAGTATGCATCCGTGCAAGGGTTGCACCATGAAGCTATCGTAAATTCCACCTTTCAAGAGAAGGATAATCAAGCTTAGGGATCCTTGAGAAGTTCACATAGACGATGTGGACCATTCTCAGTTGCTTCAACAAAAAAACACAACTACTAGTGAAATCTTTGTTGATAGAATTTTTCCGTAAATGTTGGATATTCTTCATGCGAAGAAACATCAAACATTATTTAAATATCGTGAGTTTAAGGCACAGGAGAAAAAGAGTCGGGGAAGCAAAGTGAAGGCTCTTAAGAGTGATACTGAGTGGTAGACACATCTCTAATGAATTGAACTCATGCGAAAAGAAGGAGTTCGAGAGATACTACATAGCCTCATAAATCCATGTAAAAATGGAGTCCAAGCGGAGAGGAAGAATAGAATGATCATGGGGCGTAGCATGAGTGCATGTTGCATGATTAGGGGCCTACCAATGAGTAGTAGTTGAGAGCATGCAACAACCGTGGTTTATGAGAAAAACCGTTGTCCTCATGCAGTAATTGGTATGAGTACACCTAAAGTATGCTTTCAGCTGGTAAGAACCTGATGTTTCACACTTTTAGATTTTTGGCTCATGCTTTGTCTTTATGTGCATGTGACCAAATTATGCCGAGAGAAGTCGGACCAAATTGGCTCAGAGGTTGGGATTTTTGTGAATTTACATAGAAACACCCCATAATTATCGTGTGTATCGTTTGCTAAACAATAGAATACTAATGTTGTGCGACGCAGATAGTAAAATTTGATGAGGGGAAAGCCATGCAAGCTTTTTCCCTTGCGAGGGATTTCCTGGGACTCTGTATGTAGAGGGAGAATTTCTCAGTTCCCAAGGATGAGCCCTCAAGATGTGGATCAGCGCACATGAGGAGTGTTCATGGAATGTGAGGAAATCACTCATGCACAACCATCCATCATAAATGAGGCAGAAGGTGCACCATGAAGCCGATGAGCTTTCGAGACTGATGCTACGAGAATGCATGGAGCCCCTACTTCACAAAGCATATGACAGAGAGTATCTTGGCATCGATTTACTGGATACATGGCTCTTATGAGAAAATGTATTATGATTGAACCATCTTCCTTTCAATAAGCGTGCAAAAACCTACTTGGGTTGATGGCACTAGCACATTTGCCCCAAATGCGGCGGCCAAAATGTCGTTGTTGCGACACATAGGTGGCCCAAGAGTGATGTTTTTCTATGCAAAAAAACGTGAAAGGTTTCTCTCTTCACGCATTCGGACTTCACACAATTGACTTAAATGTTGGTATAGCGACGATATTTCTCGACGTTTTATATTTATGTCTCACTTCCGACGTTCAATAACTCGTCGCATTTCCGACGTCGTCATAAAGTGTCGCTAGTCCAGACCTAACCAAGTTTCGAAGTCACGGCGTGAGAGAAGTAACAATTTGGCACATCAAAAACATCACTCTTGATTTCACCGCTATTCTGACACCTCCAAGCGTCACTAGAACGAAGGTACTAGAAGGTCAAAAGACCTGACGTAAATTTTTTAAAACATTGGTATATAGAACATCAAAAAATACCGTGTAAAGAAATTTTAAAAATAAAATAGGTAACACGTCGTAATACCGACGAAACAAATTTTTTTTAAAATAAATTAAGAATGTCGCTAGAGCGACGTTTCAAAACATTATTTTTAAAAGAACTAGCCACTCGAATCACCGATGTACACAAAAATATTTTTTAAAAAAACTAGCCATCGGACACCGACGCAACAAAAATTATTTAAAAAAAAATCCGCACCATTCTATTTTGACTGAATATTGACTTGAATCTACCTGGAAGTGATGATCTTCGAGTTCATCCGATCTCTGCGCCTCCAAAATAGAAACAAAAAAATGTTGGTGAAAACCCAAAAACAAAAACTAGAAAAGAAAAAGAAAATAAAAATTCCAAGAATTGTAGTAAGATCTAGAAATCCACTTGTGATCGCAAACCTCATGCAGTGCTTATGAATTATATCGTCGTGTATTCTCGGTCATCTATGTTTGTGATTTGCAATGTAAGCGATGAAACTAACGTTGCATGTGCTCAAAGCTTCTTACAGCCTCATGGTAAAGATTGATTCCATTAGTTCCATTACTTGATATATGTGCTTGTCTGTCTCCATCTTCAAATTACGTATTGAGCCACTTGGAAGGGAAGGAATATGAGACAAATATTTAGTGCATAAGGATTTCTTGAAGTTGTTCTCCTAATTGCATTAGCACTAATGTTTGGGAAGTTCACCACTAAAGGTGTATGCTAGAATTGTCTTCAATCATGTCCTTAGAATCTTGAATGCAACACTTTGCTAATATTTAATCAAGAAAATTAGTATTGGTATCAAATAATAAAGGTATGGTAGCCAAAGCTGATAGAACTAAAAACAAAAAAATATTTGAAAACACATCCATGTTCCCATGAAGAATTTAATTTTTTTTGGAGAATAGCGACCACGAAACGCCGGGAAAAGGATATAAAAAATACGTGATAATGTTTCCATGACTCCAATATACGCGTTCACTGAAAAGCTGAAATTAGCTCAGAAATTATTGTCTTTCTAGCACATCAACCTCGTGCAGCAAATATGGCACTCGCAACATGCCAAAAGCTTCTACGTAAAAAATACGTGCAAGGCAAATAACTTATTTTAGCTAATAAAACACACATTAACAAGTTACATACAAATGATGAGCTCTGAAATTCACACTTGTAATGTTGCTCTACTTCTCAAAAATGAAAAAAATATGTTGTGTACATTATCAGAGTGTCGAGTATAGAACACGAGTTTCACTTGAATGTTTAACTGATGGGTTCCCTACACATAGGAACAATCACCTAGCTACGTCGATGTTATGTCCTAGTGGAAACTTGGATCTCAGTTATTGTGACAGTGACCCAAGTCCAAACCTAGCATGCATGACATTCCCTGCATTGAGTTTTCTTTCCAATGTGACTATTGATCTTAGGCCTTGTGTTAATTAATGATTGTAACTTGGTGATGTAACCTTTAGTGCGGACCAATGGTATGCCATTGGGAAAGGAAGTACTCCCAAAGCAACCTACGAGTGTGTGTTGTTCTGTGTTCACAGGGTTTATCATCCAAAAAGTATATTCCCATTTTTTAAATATATGAAAAATCACCCTCAAGATGTTTTGCTCTCTCATGTTCTTACCTCTATTGTCTATCCCAACAGTGGCATGTAGTGTTTGTCTGTTAGCTTTCTTGATTTTCCTCTATTTATGACAAGTGAAAAAACAAGGACTACATTGTATTAGCTTACATATTTTTACACACTAAAGTTCCACAGAAGAATATGGAAACATTAAAAAAACACTAAAGATAGCATAGCCAAATTTCAAAACCTATATCAGAGATGAAGATCATTTTTTAATCTTATGCAGTGAGAGAAGATGTAAATCATTAGAAATCTTCAAATACTTGTGAAAATTCTGCACAAATCCTAGAAAAGAATTATTCGAAATACGAGTGTAAAATTCAAGTACCGAATTATCCCGCTTCCAAGATCGGATGAAAAGTGGTTTATCGCAATCTCTTAACGGAAATCATTTAAACAAAGGAAAAAATTATATGAACTCAAAGTAGCATGGGTGAGAAATCATGAAAAGGATAATGATCATTCTTTTTCATAATATAAATATTTTCGAGACATTGAAGATATCTGTAAAAGGTATTTTCCTAAAACCTTGTGGCAAAGCTCGAAAAGAACTAAAGGAATGCGGACTACATAAAGTTTATGAAAAAGTACTAGAAGCCAAGTTGGGACTAGGAAAAGCCATATTTATATGGAGCTTAATTTCACATCTCAATCCCCCACTCAAAAAGAAAAAAAGTAAATAAAATAATCCTACCAAAAAATGGCTAATCCTGTGTCTCGTTAAGTAGATAAAATTGTGCATTTGTAAATAATAATAAAAATGCATGTTAACATCCTTTAAAACTTTCTTGTCATCTATAGAACCCTCTCTATCTTTAGAATCAAATCGATTGGCCATATTACTAAGCACTAATAATTTTCAACCTAGATCCGAGCATCGAAAAGTGCTTTGCTTTCCTCAACTTGACGAAACTCATGAACATCCAATAGCAATTTTTTTTCCATTTCGAAAAAAGGCCGTGCTTGGTTTTGACAATTTGGCTTTGAATATTTTGATAGCTTGATAATAGTAATAAATATAAATAATTACCACGTGAAAAGGTATGCAATGCATTCATAGGAAAAGTGAAAATAAGCCACTTACCAGTAGAATATGTTATAGTATCAAAAGACTCACCGTCGAGCAAGATAGAACTGATCCGGCGGTGCTATAAAATGATTCACTATCTCACGAAGACTTGGTATGATGCCGCTCGATAAAAAATATCAGCCATTAGAAACTGAGTAAATAGTCAACACCACTAGAAACCCTCTAATCCACAAAATACGTCTTCAAAGAGATCTGATTAAGCTTAGGATCACCTAGTATTATTTGAGAAAACAACGAAAGGTATATGGGTGACACAAGTGAAATAATACTACAAGAACAACCTCGAGTAAGCCCTCGCATATTCAAAGCAACACCGTAATATGGTTTTTGAGACTTCATTCTAGACATAGAGAGGCATAGTAGGACAAGTGAAACAAGAAATCATATAGAAGTCAGCCTATTCGATCAAGCGTCCCAATCAAACATTTTTTGCCAAAATTATATGCAACCTGGAAGAATGAGTACTCACTCAATTTCCATAATGCAGAAAATCGTATGAGAAAATCCGTCATCATATGACAATTCTTAGTGCTTTATGCCAAAAAAATGGTACCTAGCCAATTGAATAGAAATCTAATTCAAAACCACACCGATAGTTGAAGTATTGGCACTCTAATTTTTTAGGGGTTATGTTAATGTTTAATCAAGGTTTAATAAATGTCAAATTAATATTAAAAAAAAATTATGGGAATCTCCATATTCCATGTGCACCCTCAAATTTCTACATGTTATCAAAGCTATCTCTCGACCTTGAGCCTCGCAGCTTGTGATAAAAATATTTTGGAGGCTTGTACTGAGAGAGGCTCAAGTTCTAAGTAGAACACTCATGAGAGGAAGACATTTGATCGCAAGAGGAGAGATTTAATGTACTTAAATGTATGGGGTATAGTGACCTGAGTTGAAATTAAACCCCCATAATATGATAAATTGGTTGATTAGACTATAAGAGATCTTAATGTTAATCTTGCCAGTGTGAGAATATTGGACCCACAATTACACTATCTTAAATTTTCTAAATACAGTTAAAGACAGTTAGCATAGAGGTAGTGTCTACTCCATATAAAATAAGCATGTTGAAGCTTTTTAATGCAACAACTATCTCAACTATGCATCGAAATATGCCCAAACTTATGATGCTAAAGATCTTGCCGATGAAGATAATGTCTTCTTCAACGAAAAGGTAAATTTGATAAAACATTCAGGAAAGATGAGAAAGTAGTAGCTACGAAGTTAATTATAATTTCAAATTAATTATAAGTTAATTATAATTTCAAATTCATCTCTATTTTTTATGTAAATGATTAGATAGATACCTTACCCAAGTCATTGGGAATTAAGTTTTCCGCAGCATAGCCACATAGGTTGGAACCCGAGATTATAGAAATTCTCCATTGCCCCTTCTTCATTTCCTTCTACAATCTCCTTGCCCCGATATTTTTCATGGGTGGATCCATACCTCTCCTATTGATGAGGATATGTTGAGCACTCCACGAGTCTACGATACCTAACATCTCAAAAATATTCATGATAAATCAACAACAATGTTAGGAAAAAAATTAATTAGATCAAATGTGTTATGCACAAACATATAAAGTTAGTGTGTTGTACAAACCGATACACTCAACGTTTAATAGACTCAATGTGCTTTGTTTGCATAAGTTATGAGAAGGAGGGTTTTCCGAGGAAATGTGCTAAATGACATAGAAATGAGATAGTAGAAGCGCAAGGATATATGGTAGGTTACGATAAAGATATTGTGATATTGCACAAATAAAAGAGGAAGCCATACACTTAGCTTCTAAGTTGTAGCTCATAGACGTCAGAGGAAGAATGTGGCATAGCCGAAAGGAAAGGAAGATGATAACGTTGCGAAAAAATCACAGCAGAAATTGATTTGGGAGACATCGATGTGTAAGGAAATGGAAGTTATCTAATGGGAAAATATTGCACCATTACAAAAAGGATTGCGAGGGGATGTAATGCAGCCCGACATTTTTGCACGAGAGCTGAATAGGGGGAGACACCATTGCATAAAAATAAAATGAGACTCAAGGAAAATAATAAAATGGATTCGATGTGTATAGAAAATCTAGGCTTAGAGGATGAGGGAAAGTTAATACCAAAAGAATGTGAAATGAGTAGCATTGAATTATATATAAAGTGAAATAGGGGCATTGAAAGGTCAACAGGATAGAAGGTGCAGTGGTCGTACGAAAATGTGAAGCGCCAAGAGACAAAAAATGAGAAATACCCGATTGCAGAAGTGTACCGATGCCTAACACAATAATCCGGCATCTTTGGAATCAATGTAATATCCAACACCATAACACACTCTATTATGCTTTCTTTCACCAATGAGATAAAGGCTTTAGATACAAGAGAAGCTTGAGCAAAAATGACACGTGCCTCATCCTATATATAATATTATCACACATGTGAGGGTTTTAATGAAAATTAAATGCATCCATGGGATAATTATTGCAATAAGACTTAAGGGGAGTGCACTAAATGGAAGTTCTTCATTGATGTTGTGATACAGAAACACTACACTACCCTAAGGAGTAGTGTCTGATGGGTTTTATTTCTCGCATGCATCGCGCATCCCAGTCATAAAAATTCATTACTTCAGCCCCTAAATCTAGAGAGACATTTTTTCAGCCCATTAAATAACCGCACCAATAATTTGTAAATGAAATATTAGAATCATATATTTCTATCTATTTTGTTGTCATTCTCAAATTTCGCAGCCCTCGACCTTAAAAACCATCAACTCTAAAGCCGTGAAGCATGAACTACCGAAAGAATAGCCCCTTATTGATTTATCACATAGAAATATACTTTTCGATATTTCCCACTTGTAAGCCCTATGAACAACTATAAACAAACAAACCCGAGACTCAAAAACCGTGGACCTTATGTTTCCAAATGGTCTTTAGTTTTTCACCATTTTCACGAGAAATTAAAATATAGTAAGGCCTGAGAATCGGACTACATTCACAAAATTTTATAACTAAAATATAAATAATAAAGTGACATGCAATGTTTCACAAGTTTCTTGAACATGATAGCATAGGGAGAAGGGGGATACAAGTAACCTGGTACTCGTTAATTTTTTCACAAATTTATGCAAAGAAATGCGAAATAGGAAGTGGAAATAATACATATTAAAAACATTTTTAAAAAATTTAGAATAAAAATAAAACTAATATATATTTGCTTTCGGGAATGGATGTTTTGACAGGGAAGATTGAATTAAGGCATGTATTTAGGCGAAAGTTAGATAGTGATCTAGTGGAGATGTTGCAAGAAATCAAGAAGAGGTACTGATTTCACCCAAAAACCTTGGCCAAATTAGAATAACCTGGCATCATGGTCCATCGTTGAACTCGATGATTCAGTTGACTATAGATTGTATCCAAGAAATGATGATGTTAGAAGGCTAAATGATGATAGATTAGAAGGCCCTCGAGGCCGAGTGAAATCATTACTTTTAGGGCAACGGATGTAGGGGAAGATAGTCGACAAAGAGTCAGCTTAAAAAGAGTGCATGATTTTGAGCAAGTAGACGAAATTTGAACTTGATCAGAAATTTCCTTTATTTTATTATCTTGAAGCAAGATCGACGAGAGGAACACATCCCAAAAATATTTCCGAACAATACATAGTGGTTGGAATGGGAACATCAGACTTCTCTATTTTATTTATGGGTTTGTTGGTCGTGTACGTTAATTCCCCCTACTTAGTTAGTTGGAGTGGGCAGTATAAAAAGTCCCTGGAGGTTTCACACCCCTTTGAAGAGACCAATTTTAGAGCCATGGTGGCTCTCACCTTAGTCTGCATTAAATCGAAAGGGGTTTTGGCTTGCATCAATTATACTCAATCGCAAATGCCCTAGCTTCTACACCATAGCCTATTATTTCTCTACAAACTATGCCCACCCCAGTAAAAGACACTATTATTTTTCAAATTTAATGAAAGATATTATCGTGATCTTCGCCATGAAGAAACAAAGATCTTCCACAAAATATTTTCACAACCAACCTCGATTTAAAATGAAGCTCTTCCCTTGATACACGCATCCACTGTCCCAGGGAACACAACATCAAGAGGCCCTTTCACTAGCTGCTGAGTGGTGATGGGCTTGGGGTCCATTCTAAACTTTCCTCATCATAGTAGACCAACCTCCAAGGGGCTGGTCCGGAGCCCAAGCACGTTGGAGTCAGCGACCATGGGAGTCGAGAGGACTTCTGCTAGAGAGATCGAATTCTTTCTTCTTACTCAACCCCCATGGGGGTTCAAAACCCTAACATCTACATCATATTACCTGATATAACACGGAAGAGAAGAGGCGCACCCGCCTCGGCTCGTTGGGATTTTTTAGTTTTAATTATATTAAAACATTTATAATACATATTGTTAAACCCTAAACACTTGACTCCTACCTACGTCGCATACTAGACCTTTGTCTCCAAACTTAAAACGTAATACTAGAAAATTATTTCCAAAACATCGCAATACTCGACACTTTCTGTCTCCAAACCGACGGCCTTAATACTGCTACACTTATATCCAAAACGTCAGCAATCTTGACACTTGTCTCCAAACGTTGCATACATGTAGCCTTGTCTCTTGGAACGCTCGCAATTCCATCGCTTTGTCTGAAACATCGGCATTGAATGCTCGATGTTCCTAAAAAGTTGCAATTCACGACAATTTTCCTAAACATCGCTAGAGCGATGCTTGTTGGAAAGATTAAAAAAATTGAGAAAAAAAGGGGAACTTTCCGACACTACGTCAAAAGTGTCGAAACTAAAGTGTTGGAAAAATGACTATATGTACTAGTGAATGTGTTAGTATGAATCATTTGTCGAAGTGTACGAAAAAGGACCACTTTAGCTACGCATAAATAATAGCCCTAACAACAAAAGTGGTTGCCAATATCTTCAGATCTGCGGTTAGTTAGACATAAAAGAGCTGCAAAAAACCAGATCTATGCATGGAAAGACATTAAGCAGAAAAGGTAAGGGTTTGCTCCATATACCAATAGACAAGACAAGAACAATTTTTGAAAGAATTTTTATATTAATGGGGCACCTGGGAGGAAAACAAGAAGGTGTATCCAATTCTCTTCAGTGGGATGGGTTCTTGGAAGTCCTCAGCACTTCAGATCTAAGATTTCTCTCTCTTGTTGGTGTAGAAGACCCACACAAAGAATGGAACTCAAAGGGAGCTCACACAGCAAATGGCAGAAAATGGTGACCAAGTGTATAGATCCAGAGTGATCTAATAGGCAAAAAAAGGTGAAGAATTATAGGAAAAACCCTCCTATTTATAACAAAATATTGGGTCATTCTAGATCCTGGTGCACGGGTTAACCAGATCTAGATCCACTTTTTATGGAATATTTTATTATATTTGTTGGAGGGAAAAGGTATTTGACTTGGGTCAAATCCCTTAATTTGTCAAAAATAAATAAATAAATGATTTATTTATCTTTTTAAGGAAGCAGTTAGAAGATAATCAAATAAATAATGATTTATTTAATTATTTAAGGAGGTGGTTGAAAGATAATTAAATAAATAGTGATTTATTTAATTATTTGTGGGTGATTTGGTCATATTTAACAAGGAATATTATCTAAATAAGGTTTAAATAATTATTCCTAGAAAATAATAAGATAAATAAGGTTTATCTAATTAATTTCTTTGATTTTGGGTTAAACATGACTGGGAATAATAATTAAATTATGGTTTAATTGATTATTCCATGAGGAAAATCAAACAAATATAGGTTTGTTTAATATTTCCTTTTGGGGTTTCTTGTTTTAACATAGTGAAAGCAGTTTTACTTAGGGTAAAACTGGTCTTACATGGTGTACTTGGGTCCATCTAATGATAATAGGTTAGATGACCAAAAAATGGTGTAACAGATTGCCCCTCAGTGTGCGAGTGTCAGGAGCAAATCGTATGACCGAAGTACATTGTAGGAACACAATCACTAGACAACAAAAGGGATGTCAGAGAGAGAAATGTGAGGCAGATAGTGTGCTGAAGGACTAGACCCTGAGGAGACGAGACTCGCAGGTGCAACAAGTCTCTTTTTATGAGAGGGTACCTGTGCTAAAGGCGGTGGGGGAGGCATACCTATGCCCGCCGAGACAAAGTACAAAAGAATAGTGTGTCTAGTAAACAAGGGACCGAACCATAAAGTACAGCTGGCATAATCATGAGACAGATAAAAATACAATGAGGAATCCCACATACATGCTGTGCCTGGGATAACAGCCAGGAATTGTACAATAATATCTGAGTACATGAGAAACAAATACAACCCAAATGCCCTCTGTAAATGGGGAAGGGCTCACAAATCTGACTAATACATGCAAGTTGAAGAGGCGCTGCAACTGGCTACGGCCAACATCATCAAATATCTGGAGCTGCATCAAAGGCTGCAAAGAAGAGGTCATCCAGGCATGTGGGGGGCTACCTGTAGGGCCACCCCCTCATGAGGGTTGAAACATCTCACACACACCTGGGAATCATCAAGAGCTGCTGTTGGATCACTGGATCATCAAGTATACAAATCTCGATCATGCTGACAGGAGCTGGAGAAACAATCAAGCCAAAGGGAAAGGAGATATCCCTTTGCCTGATCCGAGGCACCGAACAAGAGTGGAAGCTGGAACCAAGGTACACCGCCCTCTATACCTGGCTTCTGGAATGAATGAGCTGATGTCGATAGAAGGAGGTCCACCATAGTTGAGGCAATGAGAGATCCTCAACTAAGGCACGAGAGAAAAGAGTAGAGCGACGGACAGACTGACACTAATGATGATAGTGAAGTGGAAAGGACTAAGTAGCTAATGGACGAATTCCCTTGCTAGAGCATAAAGGGCATGAATGACATGGCAGCGACTGACACAACATCATCAGGGAAGAGGGACAGTGGAACTGAAGGTCATAATGTGGGACACAAGAGAGATACCAAGCAATGGCGGATGGAGGGCTATAGTGGGGTACAAAGGGACTCAGTATAGACTCCATGGAGGGAATGATGACTCAACTTGGATGCTCTAGACAAGGGCGACTCGATGGTGCTGCCACACAGTAAAGGCCCCAATGGGGGACCGTGGAAACATGAGTACATAATGGGAGCTCATGACGAAAATCGACATGAACGAAGACAAGTAAGGAGGCAAGATGGTGCCCCAAGTACAAGTGTCGTAAGTGAGGAAATTCGATTTTAAGGAGAGGTGAAGTGACCCTTCTTGGGCAAAATGTGTCCTGGTGAAGTATCAGATCACAAAAAACTAACAGATACCCATTTGAGGGCTCGGTGAGAGATTTCCAACGGTGCAGACGGTTCGTCAAACGGGGCTACGGTGTGGTCGCAGCAGTCGAAAGAAGAAACAGGGGTTCTCTTTTAATAAGGCAGTTTTCCCTCCAAAATCACTCATTTGCTATTGTTGCTGTGGTGAATGTGGAGAGGAGAGAAGGCCCTAAATCTTGCGGCGAACGTAGCGGACAAATCGACCATTGGAATCGAGATTCGTCAGTTGCAGGTAGGAGGCCTAACCTTTCTCTTGCATTTTGATGGATTAAGTTTTCAGTTTAGGGCCCAGAAATCTAGAAACAGCCCCTCCTTCATCTCTACGGCCAGGTCGCACTTTTTGGGCCAAAAAGTGCGACCTGGGAAGTAGGTTTCAGGCAGAAAAGTGCGACCTGTCCCAGAAATGGGCAGAAAACTGCGACCTGGGAGATGAGGGGGTTTTGGTGCTGTTTTATGGCTGGAAGTTGGGTTTGGTGTTTGGTTATGGTTTTCCCGATCTGTACGCATCTGTACGCTGACAAAAATGATGTGTTTGTGCAGGTATGGCAGATTTACAGGTCAACTGGAGAGAGAGAGATCTGGGGACACTACGGGCAGAGATCCAGGCGGATCAGGGCGTCCGCCGTGTATTGGCCAGATTTGGGGTTCTCAAGTTTTTGGAGAACCCGTTGATGAGAGCAGGGGAACCTTTACTGGCCCGGATTATTAGTTACTAGGATCCGGATCAGGAGATCTTTATAGTGTAGGGGCACAGGATCGAACTGACGGTCCAGGATGTGTACTTTCTGACTGGTCTCCCGCCACTGGGGATGGTGGGAAACACACAGCCAGTATTTCCGCGGGGGCGGCATATCATGGAGTTCGTGGAGTGTCATTGTCGACCGGGTCTCCAAGTCAAGGGGACTCGAATACCGATCGGGGATCTAGAGAGGCTAGAAACCCGTGCAGTGGCCACAGCTGTGCTGCGTATCCTGGGCAACCAGGCGCTCCATCACATCACTGGGGGGCAGATGATGATAGTGGAAAGTGTGCTGGGTGGGACCTACTATGGGTGGGCCCAAATGATGTTGGTGTCACTAAAGCGACAGTTGTCACTATGCAGGCGGCAGGTGAACCATGACTACTCATATGGGACTTTGTTGTGCGCCTTCTTCTTTGAGAAGATCCCAACCTTGAGGCCTCGTGTACAGCTTCCAGATGGGGGCCCGAGAGAGCCCAGGATGCACTGTTGGGGACGGCTACTGTGCAGAGGAGGAGGAGGGGTGGTCGGGCGAGTATTTCGACCGGATTTTTTTGCCCATTGGGATCAGATGCCATTGTACATAGACGACTATCCCTATAGTGGGATGAGCTACTGTGGAGATCCGGACCTGCCACTTCCACCTGGTCGAGTCTGGGGGCCCGATGGTAAGTGAAAGATTGCTATTCTTGTGTGGGCATGTTAAATTTTTTGAATAGTAATTGATGGTACTGATTCATGTACTTTTGGTATGCAGATATAGCACCGGTAAAACCGGCCGGATATATGGGACGACCGGCAGCGTCTGGAGCTACAGGTCCGAGTGGGTCGAGAGCGGCGCAGAATGAGGATGCAGCCGCCCTACTAGAGGACATCCATTGTAGATGCGAAAGGTTGTTGACCGGAGTATCAGAGCGCGAGTGGCAGGACTTAGACGACCAATTCATAGAGCCATGTGTTGGTCTACCCTCGGAGTGGCGAGGTTTCATGCGGCGCATGGCGATGGCTGGTCAGGCTATGCGCGATCTACATGCTGCAGGGGTAGAGCCATTGGCCCAGGATCCTCCAGATAGTGATTAGGGGTGGGGCATGTGGTGCCCCCTATGATGTATGTAGGGGCAGGTGGTGCCCCCAGTTTTGGGTTTTTTGTAACATGCTATGGGCATGTCATATGTATCAGAGTAGATGGAATCTAAACACATGTTTTGCGACACATATTATGGATATGCATCGTTTTTTGATGGTTATGAATGTTATTGTCTTGTATGAAATGTGTGTGATAAATGCCAATCTAGAACATGGTTTGCAATACTATCTACATAGTGATTCTGTTCTTGAGGTACATGGTTGAAAGTTATGGTTTCAAATGCACGTATCAAGATTTTCACTCGTAAATAGCGTCTAAACAGCACAGGGTTATGCACACGATAAACACCATTTAGTTGCATTACAAGAAGTAGGGAATCCAAATGAACGTGTAGATGGAGGATGCGATGAAAGAGGGCATCGGATAAGAGACCACGCACTACATCATATTCGGCCTGATTGTTGGTGGCAGAACCAATGCATACCCCGTTAGAAAGAACAAGGGCATGCAAGGGGGTGAAGATGGCCCAACCTGTCGAGGCTAGATTCCTGGAGTAACGACTTGCACCATCGGCGTAACCGATAAAGGGTGTGGACGGGGGGTCCTGCGGAATGGTGTGACAAGACAACAAATGAGGGGAGGAAAGGCAATGACGGCAACGTGAGTGCACAGAAGTCATCGGGCGGCAACTGCAGGAGGGAGTGCAAGGAGCAGGATGACCATGACTCATACAGGGTGGTATATGAGGGCTATCGGAAGTAAGGTGAAGACTCGGGCTGCGGAGGTCAATAGAGACATAGGTGGAGTGATCTCGTGTATGGGTAGGAAAGGGGTGGTCAAGGGACACAACAGGGGAGGATGTAGATGGGCTAGGCTCCAAGTGTCTCGCAGAGGAGGATAGGTAAAGAGTGGTTACAGTAGACTCCGTCATCTGAACATCAGGGGGGGAATGTCGATGGGAGTGGGTGGATCCTCAGGCTGGCCTGAAGCGTACTGCGCGAGGATAGGAGAGGCGGATTGATTTTGTTCAACCTCATACTCTTGGATTACCTCTAAAGAGGCGCGATAATGCGTCAGGTGAGGACAATGGTGGGAGTAATGGCCATGAACGCCGCACAAAGCACAGGGCTTGTTGGTGCGGAGAGTCTTGGGGTTCTTGGTTATGGACGGAGAAGGAATGGAGGCTTCAGGGACCATAGACTCGGGGAACGCGAATTTAACCACGGGCTGAATACGGGGCAACTCGGGACAAGCATGGGTGGCATGACCGGTGACATCACATAAGGCACAAGGCTTCGCGGGCGGAGAAGGGGCCGGGTTAGTCGTGGTAGTCTTGTCTTTAGGTGCTCCCTTGCGGGCTTTGCCTTTCTTCCCGGGAGCCGTCACGATGGGAGAAGGGTCTTGTGGAGGTGCTGGGGGCACAGTGGCAACATAAGAAGCTAGGGGGGCCGGTTGAACTGGTGTCAAAGCCATATAGGGCTTGGGATGACCAAAAGGGGTGGCGGCTGGGGGATCAAGGTACCAGACCAGTATGCCCAAGGTCAAGTTAGGGAAAGAGAGGGTGGCCATGACGGGGACAGAATATACTCCGGGAGGGGGAGCTAGGAAAGGGATCTGCCCAGCAGGGTAATGACCAGGACGGATGGCTTCGAGATGGTTAAGGCCAAGAGGAACCGATCCAGGAGGATAGAGGGGTTCAGGGATACCAGCTATAGGGGTGGGGCCAGAAGGAGGAGGTCCGGTTGGCTGAGATGAATGGCTAGGAGCGGGTTGCGGAGGGCAAGGAGGAGGTTGCTGACTAGCCAAGGCAGGCCGCTTACGGGCAGCCTGGGACGATTGCATCATGCAAACATTCGATGAGCTGGGATCGGTGACAAGAGGGGGGGGAAGGTTAGGGAAAGTTCCAAGCAGGGAGGAATCTTTGTAAACGTCGGGGGAGACACTGGTCAAGGAATCGACGGTTTGCTTGTTAGCTACATAAGAGATGGTTGTCTCAGGGGAGGTCTGAGATTTTGGCTCATGATATGTCAACTGGTCAATGGTGACTATCTTTCCATTATGGGGGAAAGACATCTTGCAGAAGACCGCGGATGGGACAGCAGACATAGCATAGGTGTAGCTTCGTCCCAATAGAATGTTGTAATCTAGCGGGGCGTTGATGACTTCGATGTCAACGCAAACAGTCTTACCGGCGAGGGTGATAGGACAATTACGAAACAGGCCAATGGGCTGGGAGGCATGACCGTCCCACGCTCGAAGGGTGATCGTTGAAGGGGCCAGTTTAGGGGATCCGAGTTGCTTCCAAACCGAAGTGGACATCATGCAGGTGGATGCCCCCTCATCAATGATACATCGGGACACGTTGGCGTTCCAGATTTTGACTGGGATTTGGAAGGCGACGGAAGGAGGAAGAGGAGGATGGTTCGATTGAGTGGCGTCGAAAACAATCATTTGGTCATCAGCGGGATCTACAGCGCCCACAGCAGATAGTAGAGCCTTCTTTTGGGAAGGACATGACTGGAGGAGTTCCAGTGTGGAAATGGCAGCAGGAGATTGCGCCAAATCATCTACTATGTGATACGAATGGGCAGCTCGACTAGAAGCAGCGTTTCAATGTAATGGTCCCTTAGGAATCTTGGTATGAACCTCAACTTTGGGTTGAGGGATATGTAAGGGGCCATTGGGTGTCGAAAGAGGCTCTGTAGAACCTGAAGAAGGAGGCTCGGGGGCAGACTGAGCAGGAGGCTTGTGGTACTGGCGAGACCGAGTTTGAAGGTGAAGATCGACGGACGGGTTAGGATTGGAGTGCATCATAAGGATCTAGTAATCAGAGGAACCAAAAAGGGAAGGGGGGGTGGCTACCTGGCTGTCGGACGGTTGGGTAGCCACGAATCCTTGCTGAGGGAAAGGATCAGTAAACACAGCTGGCTGGGTAGTGGCCACATTAGGAGGAGCATGAGGGGAGGCGTGTTGTCCGCGCAATGTGGCTTGAGACTCCCACATCTGCCGCATCTGGGGTAAGAGGGGACAATCGTGGGTGTAATGACCATAAACACTGCAACACGAAAAAGGCTTACTTGTGCGAAGCGGCCTGTCCGGCTTGGGCTGAGTGCCCTATTGCTGGTTGGCAGTGTTAGGGTCCACACCAGGATTGGGTCCACGGGTACCAGGGGCAGATTGGTTTGGATTGCCTCTCCACCTTTGTTGAGAAGAAGGGGGATTAGTCGCGCCCTGCTGTGCGGGGGCTATAGGTGTTGGTGCTGGATTTGAGGAGGCAAGGGAGGGGGAAGCGTATATGCTGGAGGAGCTGGCACACCAGGCTGCAGATAAGGGTAATGGGTAGGTTGGGCAACATTGAGGTAAGCAGGAGGTTGGGCAAAAGGAGGAGGCATGCCGTATCCTGGATACATGCTATCGGGAGGGGGAAGAGTGTTGGAGGAGCTGGCCCCTCCCTGAGGGAGACCATAGCCCATAGGAGGTTGAGCGTACAGGTGGGAAAGGGCTCCAACGATACCGTTGGTGGAATGAGATGCCCCCGGGGCATTAGCGCCATCGGGCCTGGGGAGGTCAAGAAGAATGGTATAAACATAACCAGATTGAGCGTAGATCAGGTCATATTTCAAGGCTATTTGGAGGGCGGCTTCTTCGGTTTGAGGAAAATGGGAGGCGACATCCTTGCCGATGGGAGCCGGAAGGGTGCGAAGGAACCAGTCCATATAAACCCGATCTTCGAAGGGAGGGGCTCGACACAAGCTCCGTCTTCTTCGCCATTCCTGAACATGGGCAGAAAGGCGGGTTGAAGAGGATTGCTTGAAGGAAGTTAAGAGCTCTGTGCCAGTGTCGTATCGGAGAGGGAGCTGGAAGTAGGACAAAAAGGCCTGAGCAAGGGTCGCAAAGGTGGTATGGGAAGAGGTGGCTTGTTCAACATACCATTTAGAAGCTTCGCCGGTAAGCGTGCATTGGAACAAACGAAGATGGATGGAGTCATCGGTAATGGAATTGGAGGAACACCACATGTGGAAAGATCGGACATGATTGGTTGGATCTTCTCCAGCTTGGCCTTCGAATTTAGAGATGTCGGAAGGGAGCTTGGTTGGCATGGCAGGCCAACCAACATCATGGTGGATAGGGTCGTTGATCAACTGATTGAAATCGGGGAGGCTGAGGCCTGCAATGTACGGCAGCAAAGGGGTGGCCGGAGTCATTCCTGTGGCGGTTCCGCTAGTAGTCGGGCCGGCATTAGGGCCGGGAGAACTGCTAGCATTAGGCCCTGGACCAGACATGGTGGTAGGGGAGAACCAGGAGGAGAAGGGGAACCCGATGAATCAGGAGAGGAGTCGGAGTGCGGACTCGGAGGGTGACTGGCTCGACGACGGTGGGTCGGAGCAGGTCGATCGACCGGAAACTGAGGGTGAAGGCCAAGAAGTCTCCGGGAAAGGTGCCTTGGGGGCGCAATGATGACAGGAAGAAGGAAACTGACAGGGGCAGAAAGGGACAGAATCAATTGAGGTCAAGGGCAGAAAAGGTGCAGTGACAATTGATTTTAGAGTCTTTTCCAGGCGGTGTTAACCAGGCGCTTCTTCGCTTAGGGTCAGTGTGTGGCGTGCGTTAATTTTAATTTTTAAACCCCTTCCGTTTTGAGAGCAAGAAAAAAGTGTGCTGCGTAGCTGAAAATAAACCTACGTGAGAATAAATAATACAAAAAATAGGAAAATACTACGACAGGCATCTATCTAACCCAAGAAGGTGGGGTTCAAACGACCAAAGAAGAAAATCTTCATCTAGCAAACATTACGTAAGAGGCCAATAGATCTAAGGTCAAAAGGGACAAATGGATCCAAAGGATAAAGTCACAAGAGGTGCGATCATGCCCAAAAACCGTAGGCAGGGATGGAAAAGAAAGGAAATCAGCAAAAACGAAGGGGGAAAGGAGGCCCTAAAAGTAGATCCAAACAACTGTGGAGGTGATTTTGGAGGTAGAAGAGCGATTTCATCGTTTCAATGGATCCGAAAGGGAGGTAAATGGGGACTGAAAAAAGGGGAGGTTGAAGCCTGAAAATCGCACAAACAGCTAAAACTCTTCCACAAAAAGTGGAGGGTACTAAAGCCCTAGGGGGCTAGGTTCCCACTGAGATGAGTAAAAACAGATCAGAACTTGGTCAAGGCGGGCTGAGACAGAGGCTGGAAGACCTTGACAGAAGCTGTAGTAGAACCCAGAAAAATTGCAGAAAAATCACTGAAAAACTGGCAGGTCGCAGTTTCTGACCTGTTTTCAGTGCAGGTCGCAGAAAAGGGGTAGAAAAGTGCGACCTGGAGGTCCAGGTTGCAGTTTATGGGCCAAAAAGTGTGACCCCCCGTTCCGGTTGTCTCGGCGGAAGATTTTCAGAAAAGTTGCCGTCTCAGTTGCGGCTGGTGTCGCATACCTGCGCAATAGGGCCAAAAACACACGGAAGTTAGAAATTATAATGTTTTAGGGTTTTATGTGAGAAAAACAACATAAAAATAGGAAAAATAAACAATTGAAAAGAAGCCCTAGGGTCTGAAGTAGCTGGATATGCAGGAATATGAAAAACGACAGCGGTCGTAATTTAAAACCCGTGTGGAGTCGCCATTTGTTAGTATGAATCCTTTGTCAAAGTGTACGAAAAAGGACCACTTTAGCTACGCATAACTAATAGCCCTAACAACAAAAGTGGCTGCCAATATCTTCAGATCTACGGTTAGTTAAACAAGAAAAGAGCTGCAAACAACTAGATCTATGCATGAAAAGACATTAAGTAGTAAAAACAAGGGTTTGCTCCATATACCAATAGACAAGACAAGAACAATTTTTTGAAAGATTTTTTGTATTAATTGGGCACCTGGGAGGAAAACAAGAAGGCGTATCCAATTCTCCTCAGTGGGATGGGTTCTTGGAAGTCCTCAGCACTTCAGATCTAAGATTTCTCTCTCTTGTTGGTGTAGAAAACCCAATGCAAAGAAAAGAGCTCAATGGGAGCTCACACAGCAAGTGATGAAAAAATGTGACCAAGTGTATAGATCCAGAGTGATCTAATAGGCAACAAAAGGTGAAGAATGGTAGGAAAAAACCTCCTATTTATAACAAAATATTGGGTCATTCTAGATCTTGGTGCATGCGTTAACTAGATCTAGATCCACTTTTTATGGAATATTTTATTATATTTGTTGGAGGGAAAAGGTATTTGACTTGGGTCAAATCCCTTGATTTGTCAAAAATAAATAAATAAATTATTTATTTATCTTTTTAAGGAAGCGGTTAGAAGATAATCAAATAAATAATGATTTATTTAATTATTTAAGGAGGTGGTTGAAAGATAATTAAATAAATAGTGATTTATTTAATTATTTGTGGGTGATTTGGTCATATTTAACAAGGAATATTATCTAAAGAAGGTTTAAATGATTATTCCTAGAAAATAATAAGATAAATAAAGGTTTATCTAATTAATTTCTTTTATTTTGGGTTAAACATGACTGGGAATAATAATTAAATTATGGTTTAATTAATTATTCCATGAGGAAAATCAAACAAATATGGGTTTGTTTAATATTTCCTTTTGGGGTTTCTTGTTTTAACATAGTGAAAGCAGTTTTACTTAGGGTAAAACTAGTCTTACATGGTGTACTTGGGTCCATCTAATGATAATAGGTTAGATGACCAAAAAATGGTGTAACAG